>CM050513.1:17699660-17889660 GCA_027563665.1 Antrozous pallidus
CTAAGTTACATCTTATTCGAATTTCACCAGACTTTAGATGCAATCATTTGATTTCATTTTTTAAAGGTATTTTTTCCAAGAATAGATTTCTAAGTTGACATATTTTTACTTTCTATATTTTAAAGTTATTGCTCCATGATCTTCTGGCTTACATTGAAGAAATATACAGCCATTTGTATCTTTGTTCTTCAGAAATAAATATTTTTTCCCTCTGGCTCTTATTTGCTGTGCCTTAGTATAGTTTATTTCCACCCCAGAATTCCTTTGGGCTTATATTCTTTGGGCATCTTGGATTTGTGAGTTTACAGTTTTAATTCAATTTGGAAAGTATTTGCTCATTATTTCTTAAAATATTTTTTTCTGTGCTCTCCTCTACCCTAGTTCAAGGACTCCAAATACATGTGTGTTAGAATGCTTCAAGTTATCCCATAGCTCATTTTCTGCCTTAAATCCCAGTCAATTATACTTCAGATATTAGTTTTAAAATTTTAGAAGTTTGATCTGGATTTTAAGTATCTTTCATGCATATAATGTTTAATCTTTCCAGTAAGCTTCCTGAACATATGGAATATAGTTCTAACAATAGCTTTGATGTCCTTACCTAAAATTGATGTGACATTTCTAGGTCCATTTTGATGGATTTTATTTTCTTCTTTTCATGAGTACTATTTTCCTACGTATTTGAATATCTAATTTTTTATTAGATGCCAAATATTGTTACTTTTATCTTGTTGGATGCTGAATTTTCTTAATTCCTATATTCTTCAGCTTTGTTCTCCATCATAATTACACTACCTAAAAATTACTCTGGTCCTTTTAGGTATTGCTTTTAAGCTTTATTAGGAAGGACTAAGGCAGGTTTTATCTTTGGCTAATTTGGCCCAACACTGAGGGCAAAGACTTCAACGGAACCTACTTGATACATACCCGAAGAAACCTGACTGAGTTCCCTGCAATATTGTTTACAATGGTCTGACTATCTTAAGAAAAATTATGTTTTCCGTGTCAGCTGGTGAGAATAGGAACTACTCTTGGCCTTGTATAAGCTCTGAGAATTATTTCCAGTGATCTTCTCAGAACTTTCTTCTTCTAGCTCAGGTAGCCTGTTGACTCGTATCTTCTGGTCAGTACTCAAACGAAGATTCAAGGGAAACATTAGCAAGTGTCCAAACTTCTCTGAGTATGAGCTCTCTCCTCTCCAATACTTCCTCTTCTGATCTACAACCACCTTGGGTTCTGTGAACTTTCAGTTTAGTATCCTTAATTAGATGTGCTCCACATGAGTTCCTCGTCTAGGCACTAGGTCTGGATCTCCCCCAGGCAGTAGGCTGGAGCACTAGAACTCATCTCCTTTGTTTCCCATTTATCAGGGACCATCATCCCAATGGGCCAACTTGACGTCTCTTCTCAACTCCAACCCATCTTTTACTTTTCAGCCAGGACAAAAGAGAGTAAGAAAGAAAAAAAATAGAAAAAGAGAAGGAAAAGAGGGAAGGAAAGTAGGAAGAAAGGAAGAAAAGTTTTATTTAATAACTTTCAAGTCTCCACTGTCCTTGATTAAATTCAGTCAATAAGAAAAACAGGAGATAAAAATGTTAATATTAATCTAAACCTTATCTACTTCCCAAAACCTACAACTCCAATATCCCATCTTCACTATTAGTGCTCCCTCTTTGGAGAGACAAAGGAGCATAACTGAGACTAAGATAAGACCCAATGCCATAAAGAGCAGCCCTATTCAGAGCTTTTCTTACTAGTCTTCAGTGTTCATAAATAACACAGAATAAAGAGGAACAGGGCAAGATGAAAAGTAGAAGTCAAATGGCTAACCAGATCCTCCAAATTCACATTTTTACAAGATTTTTTTTAAACAATGGGTTATTTCCCCATATTTCAAGCATATCCAAATATGCTCAATTTAAAATTTATTATAAAAATGTACTCAACTTCTGAATTATACAGAAACTGAGCTATTTATGACATATCGAGATCCATTTCATAAAAGTTCACATCTAAATACGATTACTATTTTAAAAATAATCTAGTATCACAATTTAGAAATTGCCTGAGCAAGCTGGGTCCTCTGACAGACACTCCAAAAAAGAAAATATGATAAGAGATAAAACAAAGAACGTATATACTTATATGCATATCCCATGGACCCGGGCAATAGGGTGGTGAAGACATGAAAGGGGGACAGGGGTGTAGGTACTGGAAAGAGGGGAGAAATGGGGGGAATTGGGAGACATTTGTAATATTATCACCAATAAAAAACATATTTTTTAAAAAAGGAAAGAGAATATAATATTCTAAATAAATCAGAATCAAATTGATGAAACCAATGAGAGTTGATTACTAGTACTTCCAAGAAATTCACATCAGTGTTCTTTTAAATGTAAGTTCTCTTACTATATTATGACTATCTTAAGGAGAAAGTACCATGTGTAATACCAGAACCTGCCAAATGAAAAACAATTAGCAATAAATGTTATATTATGGTAGAATTAAACAGAAAAACTTTCTTGAACTGAGTATTAAGTAATTCTCCACATATAATAGCTTAAAATTGCAGGCACATAAATTTCCAAAGATACTCATTAGTTCACTCTTTATAAAGTTTGTCAAAATAAGTAATACTATAAACACTATTCTTGGGAACAGTTTGAGAATATGTATCAAAATGAAAAATAAACATGCCCTTTGACCTAGTACTCCCACATCTAGGAGTTACAGCCAAGGAGAAAATGAACCAAATAAAAAGATTAAGATGATCATATGTATTTATCATCTTTTTTAAAAGGAAGCAAATAAAAAAAAAGTAGGAAAATGGTTATGTAGAACATTAGTATATGTAGCCACTGATAATCATTGGCATTACATTGACATCAGTGAAATGCAAATTAAAACCACAATGAGATATCATCTTAAAACTGTCAGAATAGTTATATCAAATTAATAAAAAACAAGTATTGGCAAAGATGTGAACAAAAAGGAACCCTTGCACACTGTTGTGGGAATGCAGATGCATACAGCCACTATAGAAAACAGTATAAAGGTTCCTCAAATATTAAAACATAATGGAGGGTCCTTATGAGCCAGTTATTCCAGTTCTGGATATATATCCAAAGAAACCTGAGTTCACTGCAGCAATATTTTACAATAGCCAAGGTATGGAAGTAACCCAAATGCCCATCAATAGATGAGTGGATAAAATAAGTTGTACATATACACAATGGAATATGATTCAGCCATAAAAAAAGAATGAAATCTTATCACTTGCAATAGCATGAATGAACACAGAGGATGTTACAATAAGCATAATAAGTCAGAGAAAGACAAATACCATATGATTTCACTTATATATGGAATCTAAACAACAAAATAAACAAGCAAACAAAACTGAAACAGACTCATAGGTACAGAGAACAGACTGGTAGTTGCCAGAGGAAAGGGGGATTGGGGAACAGGTGAAAAAGGTGACGGGATTGAGTACAAATCGGTAGTTATACGGATGTAAAGTGCAGGAGAGTCAATAAAATTATAATAACTATCAGTGCCAGGTGGGTATTGGAAGTATCAGAGGGAATACTTTGTAAAGTATATGATTATCTAAGCACTGTACTGTATACCTGAAACTAATACAAAATAATATTAAATGTAAACTGCAAATGAAATTTTTTTAAATCATGTGCACTGATATATTTTTATATAACCCTAGAAACAGACCAATATCAAACACTACTGAGTAAAAATAAAATAAAAATTAGACCACAACACAGCAATTATAATTAATTGCTATTTATGTAAAATGGTGTGTTTATCATTTCTAAGAGAAAAGAGAAGCGAAGAATGTGCATGTGTGTAAAAGGATGCTAACTAAAGATGCTCTGGCTGTTCCATCTCAGTTGGTTGGGGATCGTCCCATGCATCAAAAAGTTGCCAGTTCGATTTCCAGTCAGGGCCATGCCCAGAGTTGCGGACACGATCCTTAGGTAAGGGGCATGCAGAAGACAGCTGATCCATGTTTCACTCTCACACTGATGTTTCTCTCTCTCTTCCTCCGTCTAAAAAAATAAAAGATGCTCATTATAATAATGTGAAGAGAGATGTTATCTCTAAGAACTGGATTCATTTTTGTTTCCTTCTTTGTACTTCTTTCTAGTATCTATATTTTTCAAATATATATAAATTTTATAAAAATGTTTTAGGAAAGTTTGATAAAATTTGTAAAGCATGAAGCCACTTACACCTACCATTTCCCATTTCTCTACATCATCACTGAATGTAGTAGTATTATCATAAGAATTCACATAGCCCTGGCTGATTTGTTCAGTGGTTAGAGCATCAGCCCATAGACTAAAGTGTCTGTTTCAATTCCAAACAAGGGCAGGTACCTCGGTTGTAGGCTCAATCCCTGGTGGGATGCATATAGGAGGCAACCAATTGAGATGTGTCTCTCACACTGATGTTTCTCTTTTTTTGTCTCTCTCCCTCCCTTCCATTCTCTCTAAAAATTAATGGGAAAAAAATATATCCTCAGGTAAGGATAACATTAATAATAATCCTATATTATAAAAGAGAAACATGCAAATTTGACCGTAACTTCACTATGCTACCAGCCAATCAGGAGCGCGGGCAGGGCCAAGCAGCACTCCACCCCGCCCCTCGCGCCGCCTCCATGTGGCCTGGGGAACGGGCGCCGCGAGCCTAGGGAGTGGACCCTGCACTGGCAGTCCCGGCAGGCCTGCGGCGCCCATTCCCCAGGCCGTGCAGAGGCTGGTGGGAAGGCCGTCCACCACCACTCTTTGCCGTTGACACCGGGGGTCCCAGATCGCCAGCGTGCACGCGAAGGGTGGGGCCGCAGGAGGCCGGTGGGGGGAGGAGACCAGCCACCGCCATGCTTCAGCACACATGCCGGGGGTCCCAGGTTGCCATGGTGGCGGGGCCAAAGCAGAGGCCGTTAGGGGTAACCAGGCCAGGAGGGGAAGGCAGCTGGGGCTGATCAGGCCAGAAGGGGAGGGCAATTGAAGATGATCAAGCTGGTGGTGGGGGGCAGTTGGGGCTGAGCAGGCCGGCAGAAGGGACCAGTTGGGGCAATCAGGCCAGCAAGCAGAGTGGTTAGGGGTGATCAAGCAGTCAGGCAGGTGAGCAGTTAGGAGCAGATTGCGAGGGGTTTGTCCAAGTGTCAGTTTAGGCCCGATCCCACAGGGGTCTGATTGGAGAGGATGTAGGCCGGACTGAGAGACAACCCCTCCACCCCCTGCGTGCACAAATTTCGTGCACTGGGCCACTAGTAATAATAATAAAGTGTAACTGATGTTTAAAAACAATTCACATAGCCAAAAACCGGTTTGGCTCAGTGGATAGAGCGTTGGCCTGCAGACTGAGAGGTCCCAGGTTTGATTTCGGTCAAGGGCATGTACCGTGGCTGCGGGCACATCTCCAGCAGGGGGTGTGCAGGAGGCAGCTGATCGATGTTTCTCTCTCATCGATGTTTCTGACTTTCTATCCCTCTCCCTTCCTCTCTGAAAAATCAATAAAATATATTAAAAAATAAAAAAAAACAATTCACATAAAATAGTGAATATTTAAATTGAGACCAGTAGAACCAATTTATATCAAAAAGCAGAGTCTGTATCTGGAAGACAGATGATAAATTAACTTTCTTTTTCTAATTTATTGATTTCAGAGAGGAAGAAAAATGAAGAGAGAGAAAGATCAATGATTAGAATCACTAATAGGCCACCTCTTACATGTCTCCTATTGAGGATTGGGGATAGAACCCACAAAATGGGCATGTTCCCTGACTGGGAATCAAACTGTGATACTCAACCACTGAGCAACACCAGTCAGACATTACATGACATTTAAAAACAGTAACAGATGAACTCTTCTTTTACTTAAAAGTTAATTACATGTCAAAGTCCTCCAAAAATAGTAATCATTAATGGTCATGGAGGCATATCACCTAGTTATTTCTCAATAGTACTCTCCCTATTTATACATCAATTAGAGGCCTGGTGCATGAAAATTCATGCACTGAAAGGGGTCTCTCAGCCCAGCCTGCCCCCTCTCACAGTCCAGAAGCCCTCAGGGGCAGGAGGAGACCCAGAGATCAGGGGAAGGCGACACCCCATCACACTTCTGCTGCTGCCACTGCCAGCAGCACAAGCCTCGGCTGGCCCTGGTTACCTGAGCCTCCAGCAGCCCTGGGTGGCTGAGCAGCCATCATTTGAGGCTTGCCTGCACCTCGGGCCAGCCCTGGGCAGCTGGGCAGCCTCCATCTGAGGCTTACCTACACCTCGGGCAGGCCTTGGGTGGCTGAGGGGACTGGGAGACTCCAGATGCAGGCGCATGGAGCTAAGAGGCTAAGAGAACTGGGTACCGCCATCTTGTGGATGTGGGCACCACTATCTTTGAAGGTGGGGCATTCAATTAGCATATTCCCTCCTTATTGGCTGTGGACGCCACCATCTTTTGTGAAAGCATGAGGGTCAATTAGCATATTCCCTGTTTATTTTATAGGATTATCTCAGTAAAGCTGGGGGTGGAATATTAGCCTCCCTAAAAAGAGAAAAAATATATCCATTTAGGTCAGATAATAAGTAGCCCAGGAAAGTGAGACCATTACAGCATTCCAGAAAGGCAAGAATTATTTTATGAAGCTCTAACTATCTTCTAATTCTTATGTACATCTTCTTTCTATAGCTATACAACAATAAAATCTATTTATCATATTGCAATGTACCAGAGATTGTCTAGAAGCATTCTACCTAAGCAATAATCCTGCCATATTTAATCACAAAATGTAACATATATTAAGATTTTTCAAGCATTTTTCCATAATGATATTTGCCATGAAACTGTAACAAAAAAACAAAAAAAATTAAGAAGATGGCCCTGGGTGGATGGTTTAGTTGTTTGGAACATCATCCTATACACCAAAAGGTTGCGGGTTTGGTTTCCAGTCAGGGCACACACACTGGTTTGTGAGTTCCATCCCCTTTTGGGGTACGTATAGAGGGCAACTGATTAATGTTTCTCTATCACACCAATGTTTCTCTCTTCCTCCCTTTTCTCTCCCCCCTCCTTCTCTTTCTCTCTCCCTCTCCCTCCCTCCTTCTCCCTTCACCCCCCCTCCCTCTTTCTCTCCCCTCCCTCCTGTTCTCCCTCCCTTCTTCTTCCTCTAAATTCAGTAACATATCCTCAGGTGAGGACTGATAATAGATTTAATAAAATATATAAAACATTAAATTATTGGACTAATATTAGGCCACAGGCTCATCTCACCAGCTAATCTTTAACCCATATTTATTCATGCAATTATCTGAGTAGCAACACACAAGACATTGTGTTAGGCACCGTGGAGAAAAACGATATACAGAATATAGCCACAGTGTTCTAGAAATTCACAAACTGGCATTTCACAGACATAAAATGTTCAGTGAACCTAATTCCATATCCCCAAGAGCTCAGAACATCCATGTATCAAAAAATATTATCTATAGTGTTCCTTAAATTGTTAGCTGGTATGAAAAGTTAGATATATATTACAGTAATGTAAATTCCAGGGGAGAGCTGTATTCTTAATGATTAAAGCTGTCTACTTCGATTATAAAACAATATGTTTGAACTGAATTGTAAAAGACATGTTTGCTGAGAGAGAAGAGCTTACCAAGCAAAGTAAATATTCAAAGGCAGAGGCAGAAAGAACATGGCACTCTTCTAGATAGTGCAAATAGTTCAGTAGGTCTGCAGCAGCAATCAGGAGGGGGATACCTTAGACACCTTTCTAAAAGATGTGAGTCTTGTTTTAATGACAAAGAACAGATGACAAAAACTAAAAACAAATTCAGATAATCACCCAAATAATGGTGACTGAAAGATAACACCAGTAGCAGGAAACCAGATAAGAGACTACAATAATAACAGTCCAGGTAAAACAATAAAAGTAGGCCTAAATTATAACTCAGTGATATTAAAAGTGAAGACAATTTCAAAGTAGCACAATGAAGAGATCTCAGTGGCTGAAGGATGTGGCTGATAAGGAAGATGGAAGAGTCAAGAGCTTACAATTAAGTAACTGTGTGATACCAATAACCAAGACAAATAGTGGGCATATACTTGTGAATAAGTGTGTCCAGTTGTGTGTAAAGGACAGAAAAGATGTGGTGTTCATTGTACACATGTTGAATTTAAAGCAGCAGTTGCCAACCGGTGACTCACAGACCACTGTGGTCCATGAGGTCCGAAAAGTTGGTGACCATTGGTTTAAGGAATCCTTTGGAGCAGCAGTCACCAACTGCTGGTCCGTGGACCACTGGTGGTCCGTGAGGTCCAAAAGGTTAGCAACCTCTGACATAGATGAAGATGTTCAGAAGAAGTTAGTATGTAGAGTGAGTATAGAGGAGTGGGAGAATAATAAAATATATCTTGTAGTTCATTGTGGAAAGGGAGTAGCTAAAGTAATGAAGATATGTGAAATCACCACCGGCACTTGGTGGAATACAAGAGAAAATAATCAAGGATAGAGCTTGGGAGAGTCCCTAAAGGCAAGGCAAAGCAAAGTTGACAATAAATTCCCAAAAGAACAATTTAAGAACTAAGAGAATAAAAATTTTAAAGAGACAGGAATGGTCAACAATGTCAAATGTAGCAGCAGCCAAGTAAGAACTATAACTTTGAGTAGTTAGGTAACCTTATTAAAAAAAATTTTAATAGGGTGGTCATAGTTAAAGGCAAAATGCTAGGAATTCAGATATAAATGAAAGGTGAAAGAATAGTGACAATAAGTAGGAAGCCTTTCTCAATCTGTATCAGTTCCCAACTGCATAAGCACAGAACATGTCCTCATGACCATTCTTTTGTTCTGGTGCTTCCAGAATGGGAGAGAGATTCAACATGACATGTTGATAAGCCAGGGGGAAGAAACCAATGTCAAGAGAAAGACTGTCTAAAACTGAAAAGGGCTAAATAATGAATTGCAGAAAGAAATAGAGACAGGTTCTGATGCATATAGTAAAGAAACACCCACTTGTCTGATCATGAAGAAAAATAGTGAGCAAAAGTATGACTGAAAATGTTGTACATAAATAGAAAACTGACACATGAAGTAATTCTCACTGACCTTACAACCATTCTGGAAAAAAAACACAAGTTATTTACTCAAAAGGGATGGAGGAGAGAGGAGTAAGTTTTAGGTGAAAGTTATAAGTTTAGAATAGCAGCTATAGAGAACAGAAGAGGGTATGGGTATAATAGGGGCAGAAAGTAAGTAATACATATATAATAATGCCTTTTTTTGTTGTTGTTCATTTCAGAAAGGAAAGGAGAGGAAGAGAGAGATAGAATCATTGATTGGCTGCCTCCTGCATGCCCCTTACTGAGGATTGAGCCTGAAAATTGAGCATGTGCTCTTGACCCAAATTGAACCCTCGACCTTTCAGTCCACTCAGCTAAACAGGCTAGGTTTAGCTGCACCACGGTTCTACGCCTCCTCAAGTCCTGAGAAACTCTGAGCAGGTGGACTGCAGTTTTACTATATATATCCACATCCATTCTTTCTAAAGCCTAAATGATCCTATTTCTTAGAGCTTAAGGACTAGAAACCATCTGAAAACATACCAAAACTCATGAGTAACTAAAGATTCAAGTATACCAAGTACGTTTACAAAACAAGAAACCAGAATTCACAGGAGAAATTTGGGTCAAGAGATTTTAATGTGAGAATTCTTATAATTAAATTCTTCTTATAAGAAAGTCCATTTAGTAAGACCACAGAGGGAAAAACAGTAATACTAATAATTTGAACTTTGGGACAATGAAAAACTTTGAATTCACATACAGTGATTAGAGACAGAGAGTGATAAACATTCTAGGCAGAGACTGAGAAAAGATGAAAGTGAATTCACAATTGGTGGAATAAAGTATTGCTGAAATGGAGTCTCAGGTAACATTCCACCTACCATCTGATTGGTGCTTGAGCTCAGATCATAGAAAAAGACAAAATGCAGAAGCCTTGTTTCTTAACAACACTGTCAAGAAGTAAATAAAGCTACTACCAGGCTCAGAAAATTGAAAAATATCAAGAATAGTTGGATAACGTTAAACTTAGAATTCTAAAAATTGGAGATCCTCCAACATTTCAAAATAAATCACCATCTATGTTCTAAACCAGTTGTGATAATAAAAACTAAGCAGTTTGTAAGTCCCAGGAAATCTATGATCAATTTTTTTTTAAATACATGAAAATCTTAGAATATAATGCCGCAACTTGTATCTATCACCTAATTAAAAAAAAAAAAAAGTAAACAGCAACATTTAGAGACCAGCAGAATATCTTAAAGGGCCCTAGCCAGGTGGCTTGACTGACTGGAGCATCGTCCCATTCACTAAAATGTGTGAGTGCGATTTCTGGTCAGAGCACATACCTAGATTGCTAGTTCAATCCGACAGTCGGCAACCAATTAATGTTTCTCTCTCATATCGATGTTTCTTTCTCCCTCTCTCTAAAAATCAATAAAAAAATATCCTCAGGTGAGAATTAAAAAAAATACCTTACGGATACAAAAGTAATAAAACAAACACATGCCTAATTTTAAATAATTACAAATAGGTAAGCAAACAATATAAACCTTTGGTCGAGAATGTGTTTGTGTGTTTGCAGAGAACAACTCCAAGACCATGTGGGTTCCTGCGACAATGAGGAACTGACGGGCCTGTTCCATCCACGAGGACGGTCCAGAGATGGCGGACGCTGATGACACCTTGCCATGCTAGCAGTCGGCAACTGTGTGGGGCTGCAGGTGGCCCAGGAACAAACCAGAGAGGATGGATCTTGCATTGCCATGATGTGTCCACCATCTGGATACCATTGCTGACATGTACACATGAAGAACTATTTGACATTGAAACTGGGACTCAGAACAGTTGGACATTGAAACTGACACTCAAACTTTTTTTGCTCTTATACATTTGTTTTCAATATGCAGAGGCAAGGTATTTTTGAAGAAAAGAAACAGGGGAGAGTGATGGATAAAGAGGCAGGGTGGCCTCGAACAGACAGTCAAGCTACAGGGGGAAGGCTGGAGTGGAGGGGAGGCAGATGCTGGGGGAGATCAACCGAAGGACTTGTATGCATACATATGAGCATAACCAATGAATGAAAGACTCTGGGGTGGGGAGGGAGGCAGGTGGGGACATGTGCGGGGGGGCTAGGGGAGGCTGGGGGGAGGATTTTGAGGGGGAAGGAAAACATATGTACTACTATAAAATATAAGTTATATTGTAAATAAAATTAAAAAATAAAAAATAAATAAATAAATAAAATTTAAAAAAAAGGAAAAAAAAAATAAAAAATAAAACACAATGCAATAAGTATTAACAACACTAAGTATTGTGGAAACAGTAAAAAAAAAAAAAAAAAAGGAGGGATCCAAGATGCCAGCAGACAGGATGGCAGAGAGTGTGAGTGAGGGAACAAAAGTAGAGTACATGGACGTGTGGGGCATGGGTGTATGTGCGAGTGAGGGCCAGTTATATTCCACAGGACTGTCCGGGACTGGCAGACCAGGCTCCCCTAGCCAAGCAGCCTCTACTACTGCTGAACTCTCTCCCGGGGCATCCGGCCCTGCCGCAGAGACTGTGCAGGAGCCTACCCGCACCTCTCCCTCCCCAGGGAGACCTTGGGCACCACCTGGGACCCTACAGCCACACTATCCGGGGATCACTTCCACGGCTGCAAACCCACGAATACCAAGACTCCAGCCTCCCCAGCCACAGGCTACTAAAAAGTTTGTCCAGGGGAAGATAAAATGGTGGCCAAATAGGCAGGTGAGTCCATTGCTTTCTCATGGAGCAGGTAGAAGAAACAGCTGAATCAAATAACATCCACCCAGATTTGGCAAAGTAAACACAGCTGGAAAGACAATCCATGGGTGGAAAGTCAGAGCTAGCAGGGAAATGGGTGGGATCGGGAATCTGGACTGTGGTGAACCTGTGAACACCTTTCCACAGGACTGGCAGTGGGGGACTATAGACCTAAGCCCATACCCATGGGAGGCTATGCCCAGGAAGACAGCCTGAAGTTCTGCACCGCCTGCCAGTGCCAGGAGGAGAGAAACATATAGCAGCTTGGTTGTTCTGTCTTTATATTCCCTTGCTTTTACTCGCTTAAACACAGAATCTTTCAATTACAAGCACTCACCCTGGCTGCAATGCAGGGGAATGTGGTTTTGCGGAAGCTGGGGAACCAATTAGGGAGAGCTGATCAGGAAGCCAGCTCTGAGACAATCCGATCCCTCCAACCCTGAACAGACATTTTTCTCCTGGAGACCAGAAGTGCAGCCACACCCACCCTTGAGCTCTCAGCAGGGAAAAGAGGATTCAAAATACCACCAGAGAGCCCTTGAGGACTGGGTTGAGGGGCCATTTGCTCCCAGAAACTAATACAGAAACACTGCCACCTAAAGGCAGTGTCAGAAATAGATGCCTGTATAAATAGGAATGAAAGCAGGCAGGCAAAGAAAGCAGGCAGAGTGGTCCCTCCTGGCTGACACCAAGGCTGTGGCGTCTGACAGAGAGGAGTGGTGAGTTGCTGGGAGCTTCAACACAGTGCTGACTACCTAGCACTGACTATCTAGAAGCTGAGACATGGCACACAGCACAGTGGAAAGGAGTCTTAGACCAGCCCCCCTGGGACATTAAATACTCAGCTAAAGTGAATGAACTTCACCACTTCATTTGTTTTTTAAACTTTTACTTAAAATTAGAAAGCATTATCTCAATTCGTTGGAGTTCTGCTTCCCAGCATATGTCGACAGTTTGGCTCAAATAAACTCACAAAAATTCTTTACAGATTTCAATTTTTTTTTTTTCCCATTAACATTACTTAGGACCCATCTGCCTATTTGGCCACCATTTTATCTTCCCCTGGACAACCTCAAGCATACCAACATCCGAATCATGGGGGTGCCAGAAAAAGAGAGAGAGCAAGGTACTGAAAACCTATTTGAAGAAATAGTGACTGAAAACTTCCCCCACCTGGTGAAAGAAATATACTTAAAAGTCCAATAAGCGCACTGAACCCCAAACAAATGGAATCCAAAGAAGACCACACCAAGACACATCATAATTAAAATGCCAAGAGCAAAAGACAAAGAATATTAAAAGCAGCAAGAGAAAAACAGTTACCTACAAGGGAGCATCCATACAACTGTCAGCTGATTTCTCAACAGAAACTTTGCAGGCCAGACAGGAATGGCAAGAAATATTCAAAGTGATGACTAGCAAGAACCTACAACCAAGATTACCCAGCAAAGCTAAGTTCAGAATTGAAGGTCAGATAAAGAGCTTCACAGATAAGAAAATGCTAAAGGAGTTCATCACTGCCAAACCAGTATTATATGAAATACTGAAAGGTATTCTTTAAGAAGAAGAAGAAGAAAAGATAAAGATAAAAATTATGAACAAATATATGTCTATCAACAAGTTAATCTAAAAGTCAAGTGAATTAAACATCTGATGAACAGAATAAACTGGTGAATATAATAGAATCAGGAGCACAGAAAGGGAATGGACTGACAATTCTTGGGGGAAAGGGGTGTGGGAGGTACAGCAAGAGACTGGACAAAAATCGTGCATCTATGGATGAGGACAGTGGGTGGGGAGGGTACCGGGTGGAGGGAAGATATGGGGGGAAAGGGGAAGAACTGTAATAATCTGAACAATAAAGATTAAACTTAAAAAAAAAGATTTCTGATTGCAGTGTCATTTTGGCTATCTTTTAGGGATTTAGATTTGCTCTTTCCTTGTTTATTGTAAGAATAAACAAATCATCTTTTCTATCAACAAACAGTTCGACAGCCACCATTTTGGACCGTGTGACTTGGCAACCATCATGTTGGCCACATGGCTTGCCACTCCCCTGGTGGCCGCCATCTTGAAACAGCAAAGGCCAACGCCTCCTGCTGAATTAGCCAAACGTGAAAGACTTCACCTGAGCTCCAATCAAGGGCAAGGGACAGGTCACATAATGTTACAGGAATTTCAGTCTGCTTCAGAAAGGAACTTGCAAGGATTCAGAGCCAAGTTCAAACAGGAAACTTTCGGGAGTAGTATGTGTCCAGTCAGGGCCACAGGCAAGCCAAGAGTCATGATTCCGTGTGGGGCGTCTGCCACTGATACTCTGGGTATTTGCGTTTCACATATTGGTAGTTTATGAATTATTTTCAATGCTCAATTTATGAATTATTTTCAATGCGCAATAAGCCATGTGTCTCATTTTTAAAATCCTACATATTAGTAATTCTTTATATGCTGAAATAATAATTGAATCTAAAGGTATACAGATTTTACATTATTCTCTATGTCATTTTGCAGGGATTATTACTTACCAGGAAATTGTTGTCTTGGAATGTTGTATTTTATAGAAAAGCAAAGTTGTTGTTTTTTTTTTTAACAAATCTATAACCATGCCACTATTAAATTTTGTCACTCGTAGACAGCTTTATTCTGATGCATTTGTAGGTATAATGTATGTTTAAAAAAAACTTAATCTAAGTTACAGGCTTCTGAGTAGGTCATATTTTTGAACTGGATGAAAATTTATAGAACTTCAAGAAATAACAATTCAAAAACTACTGGCAAATTATCAGGACAAACAAAAACAACTATGGGACTAAATGAATTGAGGATGATTATTCTTATGACTCTGTTTAAAATACTGTTGACTTTTAAATCCTGTTTCCCAAATATAAGGAAACATAAAAAGCAGACATTCTGCACTATAGGAACTAATTGGTGGTAAATTCATTTCACAGTGTTCTGCCGGGTGACGAAGATTTCAAAGATCAGGGCTTACAATCAGGAGATTTGGTGTGTTGGAAAAGACACCAAATAAAAGACTCTCTCCAACCTCGTTGGAAGGAACCTTACCAGGTATTACTAACTAACCGATGTGTAGCTAAACTTAAAGGAGTTAGCTCATGGATTCACATTTCTCATTTTAAAAAGGCATCTGTGAACAGATGTCTACTCCCATCTCTGACACCCATCTCCATTTGAGGGGAGATCACAGACTTTTCAAGGCTGAGAAGTCGCTGACCACGGAGGCAGACAGCTGTCCCAAGACGATGTCAATAAGGCCTGCATGTTCACAAACTGATACTTCTTGAACCTTGTTTTTATACCTGATTGGTATGGACTGAATGTACATAAAATGATTTTCATATTATTATTACTACTAGTGGCCCGGTGCATGAAATTTGTGCACAATAAAAGGATATTAATTAGAGGAAATAATTTAATATTGCTATTTGCTCTTTCTCTATAATAGAAGTATCAGAGACTAAAGAATATTAATAAAATGTATATGAAAACCTTCCTCCTGTCAGAGTCTGGGGCGCACCACGGGGCCCAGAGTCAAGTCCCCACTCACCACATGTGCCTCAAAATCACGTGAGACCCAGACCCAGCCGCCCCCCCCCCCCACCACCACATCAGGGTAGATCCAGACCCTGCCAGTCCCACTCTTGTCAAGCCACCCAGGATAGGATGTATCCTCAGGTCCCCTAACCCAGTACCAGGATGGGGGGGGGGGGGGGGGGCCGCGCATGGCCTGAGGTCCCACATCAAGTCCTACCAGGTGGGAGACACGACCCAAGGTCCCCCGTCAAGCCCCACCAGGCAGAGGAGCACAGCCTCAAGTCCCCCAGCCCAGCACCGGGAGGGAGGCGCAGGTACCCTGAGAAGCCCCACTGGGTGGGGGGCACAGCCTGAGGTCCCTTGTCAAACCCAGTCAGGCAGGAGGGGCACAGCCTCAGGACCCCTGGCCTGGTGCTGGGGCAGAGGGTATGGTCTGAGGTCCCCCAGCCTGGTGCCAGGATGGGGGTGCGGCTTGAGGTCCCCTGTCAAGCCCTGCCTGGTGGGGGCACAGCCTGAGGTCCCCTGTCAAGCCCTGGCAGGTGGAGAGAACAGTCTGAGGTCCCCTAACCCAGCAACAGGATGGGAAGCGCACCTTGAGGTCCCGTCAAGCCCTGCCAGGTTAGGAATGTGGACTGCAGTCCCCTGTCAAGCTGCACCAGGTGGGAGGCACGGCCTGAGGTCCCCCAGCCTGGAGC
The DNA here is from genome assembly GCA_027563665.1 of Antrozous pallidus. NCBI lineage: Eukaryota > Metazoa > Chordata > Mammalia > Chiroptera > Vespertilionidae > Antrozous > Antrozous pallidus. Next base: position 17,715,779 of record CM050513.1, read on the forward strand.
TGGGGTGGGGGAAGCAGCCTGAAGTACCCTGGCCCAGCACCAGGGTGGGAAGCACACCTTGAGGTTCCCTGGCAAGCCCTGCTGGGTGGGGTATGTGGCCTGTGGTCCCGTCAAGCCCCTCTGGATTGAGGGAGGGTGTAGGCCTCCTGCCCCGAGCACTGTGGCCATACCCCCCGCCAGCCTCCCATCCAGCCACCAGGACCACCTCAGGCTCTCCACGAGCAGGTATCCATAGGGAAGGCTGGGCCAGGATAATTGGGAGGGGGTGATGGGGGCCAGCATCCTGGGTGAGCTGGGCCTCACAACCTCTCTGCTTCAGCACCCAGCACCCCGGACCTAAGGAGTAGTGCTTTCACAGGGGCCTGGCAGGCACTGGATATGGCGATGCCTTAAAAGCAGAAGAAGCCCCCTTTAACTACGGCTGGAAGTGCGTTGGGAACTTATGGTCGGGGGAAGCAGCCCAACATCAGGGCTGAAATAAGACCTTGGGTAGCCTCCGGAGGGGGCAAACCAACAGTAAAAGGCATTTTTCAAACAAAGACATTTGAATATACAGTGGATATTAGATATTAAGGAATTACCTTAACTTTTCAAGGTGTGACAATGGCTGATTTACTTCTTTTTTAAAGATACTCATCAGAGGATATTTAAGTGGGAAAGAACTTTCTTTGAAAGTATGGTGTTGTCCTGGCCCAGCCCTCCCCGCACCACGGATGCCTCAAGGATCAAGCCTCTCCCGCTGGCTCGCTAGGCCCTCGAAAACACCCTGTGCAGAGGCGTGGTCCCTGCTTCATTCCCCGCTCCCGCCAGCGTGAAGCTGAGTGTTCCCAGCTGGCACTAAGCGCCTGCATTCCCCGCCTGCGCCAGTGTGAAGCAAAGTGTTCCATGAAGGGAAGTGTTTACTCGAGTCCAGGCAAGTCGTGGCCACGCCCCAGTCACAGCCCCGCTCCTGAATGGCTGGTAGCATAGCCAGTGAGGAGCCAAAATACGGTCACATTTGCATGTTACTCTTTTATTAGATAGGATCCTCCTTATGGTTTCCTAGTGAAAACAATATCTGCCTCCCTGGACCTCCTCCCTTATTAGATACAAAAATTTAACTTGGATACCTACTAATCTTTCCCACTTACTACTACCCATTGATGTTCTGGTTATTAGGAAATTCGTCACTGGGAGTGGGTGATCCCTCAGCCCAACCTGCCCTCTCACACATACTGGGAGCCCTCAGGGGATGTCCTACTGACTGCTCACCCCCAGCCTGCCCAAGGCCCTGGGAGCCGCACACGCACTGGCCACCTCAGCCCCAGCCCCAGCAGCCAGAGATTGTCCAGCCCCAGGGGCCGCACCCTCGCTGACTGGCTCCGCCCCAGCTTCTGATTGGCTTGTGGGCCTGATCAGAGGTACGGTCAATTTGCATATTACTGTTTTATTAGATAGGATGATAGTGAAATTAATGCTTTGTTGGCCACACATTGGTCTTCTCCTGCTATCAATATAAGCTTTGGCACATTTTTTTCTGGCTATATCTATTATAAAGGACCCACCTTAGGCAAATACTTTCAAGAATATCTCCCTGATAATTCTACTGGTACAACTGTATAGGGATCTAATCTGGATGAATATTGTATAGCTATAGAGATGGATGATGCAAAGCTAAGTAAGAAAAACACCTGAATATTATGGCCAAAGGCTTGCAGCAGCCTGTCCTATCTGTCATCATATATCTTGTCCTAGGACTCACCAGTCATGCTCTTGTGGCTGGATGTCTGTGAAAGAAGAAAGAAATCAATGGATCCCCATTTCAGAAATTATTGAGATCACTTGTTGGGTAGTTATGTCTGTAACTACCCCACCATCCCTGGATCCTGGATGCTTGTGGAAAGCCCTATGGAATACTCAAACTCTAGCTCATTTGAGGGTCACCTTCACTCATTTAACTCTGGCATGGGAAACTCAACATTTTTGAGTCCACTCAGTATATGCTAACTGCTCCCAAGCCATAACTATCCAATGGCAACAATATTCCTGGTGGATCCAACAACATTGCCCACCTAAAAGAAGCAAAAAGGGAATAACTTGGAGGAGTAAGGGGTGGCCTTGGTATCTTGGGACAAGCTGACCTTGCAGCTAATGAAATAGGTCATATAGAGGGAATGCTGTTTCAGGAAGAAGGAAAAGGGTGGAAAGCAGCATGGAAAGACAATAAAGCCTTAGTTTCATGGCTAGAACAGATTCAACAGACTATAAAAACTTATGCACAAACCCAACAATAAGAACCCATCTCATTGTCTGATTGTAAAAGTCAGAAAGGTGAATGGTTATGCCCCCAATCCATATGGAATACTGAATTCACCCAGTCCTGGCCTACTGTATCTACTCCAACGAATAACAATATATATGGGAAAGGGGCGCTTTTGCTGGGAAGGGTTAAAAACTCATCTGTTGTACTAAGCAATTTTTACTATATTAACACCAACTTTACATTAAGTAATACTGAAATATGATGTAATGCTGAAATTATAGGCAGAGTAACTTTGCCTGAGGTTCATAAAACCTATGATAACATTGGTACCTAAAAATCAATGTATTGGGAAATTAACTCAATCCTCCCCATGAAGTCATTTCTATGGAAACTAATTGGCCAGAAGAAAAATTAGAGCTTCTAGATAATGAAATAGTAGAGAGTCTTAATTCATCTGGCCAAAGATATCATAAGGTACTAATGACAGTGGATGAAGAAGGAAAACATATAATTAGTTTAATTTAAAAAATTACGATAATACATGTAAATGCTTTTTCAGTTGGCTGGGATGCTTGTTCCCCTCAGACTTTTCCTTGTCTAGTATTAGACATTTTCTGTTCCTAATCAATGTTATCGGTTTAGTATTGTTACTTTTGTTCCTGATGTGTAAATGTTATACTAGATGCAGAAAAATAAAACTTAACAGCAAAAAGACTCGGATCATGGTGGCTCAAAACTTAGAAATGATCCAGAATACTTTTTAACAGGGTCATATAGGATCTGACTGCCTCCCATTTACCTGCCCTTTTTGAATAATAATAATTCTATCTTAAATGCCATCTAAGGTTATGGTCTTTCCCCATCCGTCCACCTGTTCAGCAAGACATGCTGCCACTGAGACATCCTAGGAATGAACCTTCCTTAGCACAGTGGGACTCCGCTATCCAACCAAAAGGTTGGTTACCAATGCACCCTATGGACTGATTTATGACCAAAAGGGGATGTGTGGACGAAAGGGGCCACATGCTGGCCTGACAAGCTCGGGAGAGGCACGCATGGCAGTCTTGCAAACTCAGAGACCTAAAGCAACCACAAAGGTTGGTCTGAAATTCAACTTTAACTAAAAGCAGTTATGGTGCGCAGTTGCGTCCTAGGCCCATATCTTCACTGACAAGGTCAACCTTTACCTAAACTGAGCCTATCTGTCTTTTTGTATCTATGATAACATACGTTTGAAGTGTCTGGGTAACTTGTAACTTCCCCTTTTCTGAAACTCTAGAGCACAAACAAATATGCTGGGCACGAGGGCAGATACTACAAATTCCTTCATTATCATGTTAATTGTTCCTGCACCCACCTAAGTATGTGTCCATCATTTTACTTGTTAATCAATCCCAGGAGTTTCCCCGCTTTGCTTTATCACACCGTCTTAATCTATCACCAATGGATTTCATGTAACCCATTCACATCCCTCCTTTGTTTGCAATGTATAAATATAGATGTAACCTGACATTCTCTGGAGCATTATCTCAATTTCTTGAGGTTCTGCTTCTCGGCATATGTCAACAATTTGGCTCAAATAAACTCACAAAAATTCATTATGCTAAGTGAAATAAGCCAGTCAGTGAAAGAAAAATACCACATGATCTCTTTCATTTATGGATAATAAAGAACATTATAACCTGATGAACAAAAAAGAATATTAAAACCTGACTGAAAAAATTTGACAGTCTGTTCGATGCTTAGAGGCAGAGAAGCATCAAACAGACTGTCAAATTACAGCAGGAAGGATGGGGAAGGGGGGGAGGGGTAAGAGATCAACCAAAGGACTTGTATGTACGCATACAAGCATAACCAACAGACAGAAGACATTGGGGCGGGGGGAGGGACATTTGTCAGGGGGGAGGGGAGACCGGGGGAAGGTCAATGGGGAAAAATGAAAGATATATATACTACTATCTGTAATACTTTAAACAATAAAAAAGGAATATAAATAGGAGCCCTAGCCAGTGTTGCTCAGTGGTTACAGTGTTGGCCAGTGCACCAGAAGGTCTTGTGTTCAATTCCCAATTAAAGGATTGTAGGTTTAATAACCTTGGCCCCAGTTGGGATGTTTTGTCTTGTCTTCTCTCTCTCTCTCTCTCTCTCTCTCTCTCTCTCTCTCTCTCTCTCTCTCTCTCTCTCTCTCAGGAAAAGAAAAAAGGAAACAATATCCTCAGGTGAGGATTAACAAACACTTTTTTTTTTTAAGGATACAGGATGGGAGAGGTCAATGGCAATGGGGGGAGGGGGACATATACAATACTTTCAACAATAAAAATTGTTTCCAGAAATTTTTTTTAAAAGGATGCAAAGCCCTAGCTGGTTTGGCTCAGTGGATAGAGCATCAGCCTGCGGACTGAAGGGTCCCAGGTTCAATTCCAGCCAAGAGCACATGCCTGGGTTGTGGGCTCGATCCCCAGTAGGGGGCGTGCAGGAGGCAGCCAATCAATGATTCTCTCTTAATCACTGATGTTTCTCTCTCTCCCTCTTCCTTCCTCTCTGAAATCAATAAATATATATATATTTTAAAAGGATGCCAAGAGCAAAGTTTCAAAAATAAAAAGGCAGTCAGAAATACTAAGTATTGAATAAAACTGCTGGATTTGCTAATTAAGGAGATCTCTGAGAAACTTTGAAAGCTGATTTAGCAAAATTTTGATGGCACCAAACCGTAGGCACTGAAGGAATAAATGGGTGGTGAAGAAATCAGAGACTTCCGAGTCAAGATGGCAGTGTACATAAGTGCAGCACTCACATCCTCCCACAAAATCATCAAAATTGCAACTTAACCACAGAACAACTATCATTCAAAACAGCCTGAAATCTGGCTGATTGGAAGTCCTACAACTAGAGAATTAAAGAAGAAAGCACAATGAGACTGGTAGGAGGAACAGATGTGCAAAATAGGCTAGTCCTACACCCAGGTGTGGCATTTTTTTTAATTGGGAGTAATATCTTGGCTGCGAAAGCCACCCATGAGGAGTAAGGAGTCCCAACCTACACTAGACCTCTCAGCCCAGGGTTCCAGTACTAGAAAGAGAAGTCCCTGTAACTTTGGGCTGTAAAAATCAGTGACAGAGAGTCTGCTGGAGTCCCAGGCAGTTCCTCTTAAAAGGCCAGTGCATGGACTTACTCACACTCAATCCCTCTGAACTCCACCACTAGGGCAGCACCTTGAAAGGACCCAGGAATATATGGGAAGAAACTAAATTGACTGGTATTAGGGCAAGAACTGGAGGTCAGCTTTCTCCCAGTCAAAAATGTTAGCAGAGGTAATTTTTCTGAGGCTGAGACCTCTCCCATCACAGAGCCAACTGGCGGACACCATATTTGAGTTTCCATCAACCTGGCTCAGTCTGTCACAAGTGAAAGAACAGAAGAAATCTACAGGAAAAGAACTAAATGAAATGGAAGCAAGCAAACTACCAGATACAGAGTTCAAAACAATGGTTATAAGGATGCTCAAGGAACTTAAGATCTTCAAGGAACTTAGTGAGAACTTCAAGGAACTTATAAAGAACATCAACAACATAAAAAAGGACCAGTCAGAAATGAAATATACACTAACTGAAATGAAGAATAATTTATAGGGAATCAACAGGAGAGTAGAGAAAGACTAAAAGAGATAATATATGTAAAAATATTAGTACAATGCCTGGCACAAAGTAAACATTCAATAAACATAGCTATAATTACTAAAATAAAATAAAGACAAATATCTCTCTGATTTCAGGATTGAGAAGACCTAAGATTTAAATGAAAAGGGAACAAATGAAAAAGAAAAGATAAATATATCTGGCTATACAAAAAACCCTTGAAAATTTATGTGAAAAATATACAATACTGAAAAATAAACATCACACAAAACTAAAGAAATATTGGTATAGAATATATTTAAATTATTTTTCTTATACAACAAAAAGATAAAAATCCCAAGAATAAAAAATTATGTACTAACATACTCTTTGCTCTGCATAAACAACACCAAGTACCCAATTTAGAAATCCACAAAAATAGTAATGGAGACCAAACCAGATGGGTATTTTCCAACATAAAACTCACAGTGTGAGGTATTACTGCCCCTCCAATATTTATAACCTTAAAGGAAAAGGACTATTTGAAGCATAATAGTAATATCTGAAATATAAATCAGATAACACCAATTCAATCTTCCTCACATGGAAAGCAAATCTATTACTAGATGTTTCAATTAAAAATAAAGCATAATTCTATCATATATTCTTATCCTAACCTAGTAATTTTTCAAGTTGTGCTGAAAAGAAGTATCTGAAAACCGCCGCTGGGGTAAGGGAAACAGGGCAGTTGTGTGAGGCTGAATGGCTATGCCTCTGTCTTTATCAGTGTTTCACTCCACAACCTACAAGCGGTTTCAGTTCCTCTTATATCTATTCTTACACAGTTCGGGTTCAAATTATTTTCAGACTCTTTTTTTACTGAAAAACAAGCCTGGCCAGTGTGGCTCTGTGGCTGAGCATCAACCTATGAACCAGGAGGTCACAGTTCATTTCCTGATCAGGGCACACGGCCAGTCTGCAGGCTTGATCCCCAGTGGGTATAGGCAGGCGGCAGCCGATCAATAATCTTTCTCATCACTGATGTTTCTGTCTCTCTCTCTGAAATCAATAAAAATATTTAACTGGAAAATAACTCAAATAATCCACATCAAATCTCTCTCCTTCTGATCTCAGACAAAAATTCAGTAAACTTTACTGCTACCCAGAATTGACATAACCAAAACTTATACTTAAATTTAAGTATTTGGGCTTAGCCAGTTGGACTCAGTGGAAAGAGCATTGGCCTGTGGACTGAAGAGTCCGGAGTTCAATTCTGGTCAAGGGCACATGCCCAGATTGCAGACTGGATCCCAGTAGAAGGCATGCAGGAGGCAGCCAATCAATGATTCTCTCTCATCATTGATGTTTCTATCTCTTCCCCCCACCCGTTCCTCTCTGAAATCAATAAAAATATTTTTAAAAATAAATAAATTTAAGTATATAATTATATGAACCTACACACACACACACCACTTTATATTTTCTACCAAAACTTTAGTTGGGCAAATGCCACATTTTACAATATTTACATTAACTTCTTTATTCTGTGTCCAAGCCAATATGGGTATTTTTAAAATATTAATATTAAACAGACCAAAATATTGTGAAATCCCTTCATAATACAAGTTTATTGACAGAAATAAAACCAAGTTGTCAGCTTTATCTTTTCGATATATGGTATGTGTACGTGAATTATAGGCTTTTGGCTAACAATATATTAAAAACACAAATTTACTCAGAGAGGAAAGATATACTACATCCAGCTAAACTAAAATTTTGATTAAATATATCTATAATATACAATTACCAATTTTTAAAAATAAGACTATAGTAATTATAATTGAAATTGAATATAATTCCACTATTTTGTAGGTACTCCAGAATTTCATACCAAAGCTAGCCTTTGAGTTATAAAAATTCATTTTCATTATTCAGCACTCATAAGGCAGAGTCAAAGACTGAAATATATCTATCATAACTCTAGGACAACATACTACTGAAGGTGGTTTTAGAGCAAACACTTGACAAGTTTGTTCACATACAATTTTTATTTCCTAAAGAAAATGTGTACAAAAAAAGAAAAAGAAAACCCATGAAGTTCCTGTGGTTTAAAATCCAAATAAATAAGATTTTCTATAATAAATTTTATAATATGACTTTTCAATGTAGTACCTTGAATAACTTCATGTATTAAAAATAATTAAACTTGCCCTGCTTGGTATTGCTCAGTTGGTTGGAATGTCATCCCATACACCAAAAGGTGGTGGAGTCGATTCCCAGTCAGGACACATATCTAGGTTACGGGTTCAATCCCCAGATGGAACTCATGTGAGAGGCAAAACATAGGTCTTTCTCTCTCTTTTTTTCTCTTTCTTTCTCTCTCTCAATCAAAAAATAATACTTTAAATCTTATTAACTGTTAACAAGATTCAAAAGGAAAAAAATTAAATTTAATAAAATAGAAAAACATACAAGCAGAGAAATCTAAAAAAAAAAATATATATATATAGCCACCAAACAAAATCATTTTGTTGGTTAATGGGCCACTAGCCTCACCTATGTATATCATCTAAGCCACCCAAACTCACACCCACCACCCCACAGACACAGAAAGCAGCCAAAATATTCACTTTCAAAAAATGTCTAGTAAAATTATTTTTACCTGTAAATTGTTTTCTGTGAGTCTGTTCCACCAAACCATATTGATGGGTACTCCTGATTTACACCTGTCAGCAAGGCAGCCAATAGGGTTCTTTGTTTTTCGTGCCTTTGATCCCATCGGAACTAGCCTCTCCTCCAGCATCCCCAGGCGATACTTTCTTGGCTAGGAAAAAGAAGGAAAGAAACCAGGCCACTCCTAACATCCCCCAACTAATCTAAACTAGCATAACTAACAGAAAAGATACCAGGAATGGTGGAATAGAAGACAATATTTCTGAGACACTCCCTCTAATTTCCTTGTCACCACCCAGCATTTCCCACCCCCACCCCCAATACACACCTCCAAGATAACCCCCAGTCCTAACAGGCTGAAGAGCAATATTATATAAAGCAACAGATGTTTTAGAGAAATACATTATAATCTAAGTTGATAAGACTTTAATGAACAAAAAATAACTTATCAGCAAAGTAAATGCTTTGCAAAAATTTTTCCACTGGCACTTACCTATTCTCACTGCAATATGAAGAAATGGCTTCAAGGGCACAAAATACAAGTAAAAATTTTTCTCCAAATTATACTTTTTCTGCTCCCTATATCACTGCCTCAATTCCCACTGAGAACTACCCCACTTAAAAAAAGAAACTAAAGCCTAAAGAACATACTTTAAAAAAAAAAAAATTTAAACTCTATGCACATTAGACCAGAATACAAGTCATTCTATCTGAAGTGGGCATTCAACTTAAAGTACTCAATGAAAAGAAATAACCTCAGACTTTAAATAAAATTACACAAATATTAATGGTCTTATAAATCTCAGTAATTTGAACAGATTGATGCTAAATAAATTGTCCTATAAAAGGATGAATTCACTGGCTAACATTATATATAATAAAGTTAGTAAACTATTTTAGTTACTGGCAAGGTTTTTTATTATGAGAATGTTAACTACAGTTTCCACCATCTTACTTCTCTTAATTATATCAAATTAAAGGTAATTTGTATATATATTTTTCCTTTAAGGAATGACACATTCTTGAGAAGGCATCTAATTTAAGACCTGAAATTTTAAAAATCTATGTTTACTTGTTCTGTCATAAGACTGCTAAAGCAAATAATTAAATTAACTTTCTTCATAAATGGTGTCAAAACCAGACAAATATATAAAACATATTTATTCCAGAATAAAAACAATCTGAAGAAAACACTCGATTCCTAAATTTCAAAATGATCTTGTAAATTATGCCAATGGAAATAATTCTATGCAACTTACGTTCTCTACTCCACAAAAGGCCCTCCATTATGCTGTCTTTGGTTTAAGAAGGAATAAAAGCTTTTTAACTTGCGTAAGAAAGGCAACTATTCTACCTACATACTACAAATGAAAATTTTAAAGCTAGTTATTTCTAGTAACTAGAGCTCACAACTATAAAGATTTTATATACAGCAAAAATAATATAACCTTAATTAAGCCTTCACTAATTTAAAATTTACATTTTAGAGAATGTCTGGGCTAAGAATTATCCTATTAGAAAAGTTCAATATATCAAAGAATATTTAACACACACAATCTGTCAAATATATAAGGACACCTAAATTCCAGTCATATATTTGAAACAAAATTATTGTCTTAAATGTTCTTCTGTTAAGATCCTTTCAGACTTGCTTTTGACCTGAAAATCTACTTTCTTACATAGAAAGGCATAGCAACATAGAAAAAAGAGTTAATCTAATGTGTCATTCTCCCTTCCTAACAGCTCTTATTATACGTTTTATTTTTCCAAAGAAGAATTCATCACTCCTCCACCTCTTTCCTATTCCCCCTAAAACCTGTAATTAGCCTAAGGATTTTTCCTTTTAGGTAAAAGAGATCTCCAAACATGTGCCATTATAGATAGATGTAAGTTTCTTCAATAAATAGCCAGCAATTAAAGTTTCATCTAATGTGACCTAGACGCTATTTTTTTAAAATACCATCCAAAATACCATTATAAGCAGCAGAAGACAAAATGACATCTGAAGAGAAAGGACAGCAATAGAAAGTATGATGTGAGGCAAAAAGATTAAATATAAGCTCATTGCCTAGGAAGTAAATTATAGTAACATCTCATTTGTAAACTAATTTCCAAATTATTTGAACTATTATTATGCCTTGGAGGAAAAAAAGTATGTTTTCAACTAATCATTTAAGAGCCTACTTTGTATGAGGAACAGTTCTAAGACTTGGAATACAATAATGAATAAAATAAAGCACTCACCTTTCCTTGAAAAAGAGGACATAATATCTAGTAGGTGACAAAATCATGCAAAACAGAACATATTCACTGTGATAAAATAAGTGCATATATAATCAAGGTACCAACAGTGTAGAAACAAAGTCTTCAACGAGAAAGAGAAGTACTAAGCAGTTTTGAAGGAGCACTAAATATGCCTAGAAATAGATAGATAGATAGACAGACAGACAGACAGAGCGAGCTATATTATAGGCTAGGAAAAATGTGTAGATAGAGGCATAAAGGCACCGTGGTGTTAAGGAAAAACAGTTATGGTAAGTACTGAGTTTACTATTAGTAGAGGGACAACCTTAAGAACAAAAGATGAAGTTTGAAAGCAATAAAAAACCAACATGAATTCTTTTATATTCTATGGCAAGGAGTTTGGACTTCATTCCATGGACACCAAGAAACTCTTGAAAACTTAAGAATGAGAAGTAAACTGGAAGCAGGTAAGAGTTTCCCAACCTCAGCAGTAGACTTTGGGTAATTATTTGTTGTAGAAGTCCTGTATTGTAAGATGTCTAGCAACATCCCTGGCCTCTACCCACTGCGCCAGTAGTACAACAGCATCAGTTCTGACAACCAAAAATATCTCCAATGTCCCCTTGGTGAAGGGGACCAAAACTGCCCCCATTTGGTCCCTGGCCAGTGCGGCTAGATTTGTTGTAGGTCTTCTCGGGCACCGAAAGGCCATAGGTTGGATTCCCAGTCAGAGCACATGTCCAGGCTGCAGGTTTGATTCCCCTCCCTAGTCTGGGTACGTGCGGGAGGCAACTAATCAATGTTTCTCTTTCACATCGATGTTTTTCTCTCTCTTCCTCTTTCCCTTCCCCTCTCTCTAAAATCAATAAAAATGTATTAAATAATAAAAACTGTCCCTATTTGAGAATCCTGGTCTTGGTAAAGGATGTGAACTTAAGGAAATCGAAACGGAGATGGATCTGCTAGACTAAAAACAGCTATTGGGGATGAGGGAAATGGAAAAGCCAAATGGAAGATGAGAAAATAAAAAGGGCAAACAAAATTTGATGGGAAATGTTTATTTACCCCTAGTTAATCCTCTCAAGTCCTATTAGTAAATAACCAGCTTTTCTTTTCCACCTTCCAAGTAAGTCAATATTGTACACCAAAATTCGACATCTCTTTTTGCTCCTCTGGCAAAATATCCAGCAAAGCTTATAACTGGCCTTCTCTCCTCCTCCTCCTTCTCTCTCTCTTTCTCTCTAATATAAAATCTCAAGATTCACTACAAAAGTGACTGACTTTTATCTTTCTTCACAAACTCTAAATAAACAGCATAAATAAGATAGCTAAAAATAATGTTGCCCTTTTTATTGGATATTTAAAAAATAACTTAGGGCTTGAACAAGTTTTCAAGGATAAGAAAGTCTGATCATGTACTCTAGATCAGCTCTCCTAAACTGTAATGAACATATGAATCGTCTAGGCCCGTGGTTGGCAAACTGCGGCTCACAAGCCACATGCAGCTCTTTGGCCCCTTGAGTGTGGTTCTTCCACAAAATACCACGGTCTGGGCGAGTCTATTTTGAAGAAGTGGCATTAGAAGAAGTTTAAGTTTAAAAAATTTGGCTCTCAAAATAAATTTTAATCGTTGTACTGTTGATATCTGTTAACTAATGAGTTTGCTGACCACTGGTCTAGACATCTTGTTAAAATAAAGGTTCTAATTCAGTAGCTCAATTGTGAAGCCCAAGATTCTACATTTCCAAAAAAACTTCCAAGACTGTTAGTGCTGCTGGTCTGGCGACCACACACTGAGAAGTTCTAGAGAATGTCAAAGAAAAGACGTGGATAAGGAATAACTAGTGGTGCAAATAGAAATTGGAGTCACCCTCCCACCCCAGAGAAAAAGGAATAGGGGTTCAATAGTTCAACAGCCCAACTTCTTGAAGCTTGACAAAGATACTTAGAGCCTTCATTACTCATAGTCCCCAAAATCCTGGCTCTTCAAAAATCTTTGCCCTAATCCATAAACGTTTATTCCAATGGTTTAAGTAAGACTAAGAGAAGTCAACTCTCATTGCTAACAGACTATGTCAAAGAACAGTAAAAGCTAATTTTAAAAACTGTTTTAATTCCACACACATATTTTTTCATTCATTCATTCATTCATTCATTCACTCACTCACTCACTCAACATTTCAGCATAAGGTTCTTTGCCCTTCCTAGAAAAACAACGATAAATTCTAGTTTTTTCCCCTAAAAATTCACGGTCTAGCAAAGAAAAAAAAAGTCTACAAATACCACTGCTTATATAGAAAATGTAGTTAAAGCAAGCAAGTAACCAACTTTCAATGCACAACTTTTTTGGTAAAATTACAAAACAGCCTCATCTCCAGAAGATTTCAGATCATCAAACATATGTTACTACATATGATATAATCATCCTATCTAATAAAAGTAATATGCAAATTGACCATACCTTCACAACACCCACCAGCCAATCAGAGTGAGTATGCAAATTAACCCCAACCAATATGGTGGTTAATTTGCACATCTAAGAGCAGAAGGAAGCCAAGCACTGCAGGAGGGAGCAAAGCTGCGGAGAAGTAAGCAAATGGGGTGAGGGAGAACGAAGGGAGCAAGGCAGAGGACACAGGAGGGAGCAAGGCAGAGAAAATGAGAGGAAGGGAGGCAGCAGAGAAGGGAGGCAGGCATCTGAGAAGGAAGCAAGGCAGCTGAGACAGGAGCGAGGCAGCAGAGACGGGAGTGAGTGAGTCAGCAGAGACAGGAGTGAGCGAGGCACCGGAGACGGGAGTGAGCGAGGCAGCGGAGACAGAAGTGAGCAAGGCAGCGGAGACAGGAGTAAGCGAGGCAGCGGAGAAGAGAGTGAGGCAGCAGAGAAGGGAGACTCAGGCCGCAGGAAGCTCTATTTTTGCAGAAATCTTCTTGCAACAGGTCTGTAGTCCTATATGATAAAAGCCTAATATGCTAAGTGTCCGGTCATCTGGTCAACCAATCAAAGTGTAATATGCTAATGATATGCTAAGGCCACTCAACTGCTCGTTATGACATGCACAGATCACCAGGGGGCAGATGCTCCAACCGGTAGGTTAGCTTGTTGCTGGGGTCCAGTTGATTGGGACTGAGCAAGATAGGTCAGACATGCCCTGGAGCCCTCCACTGTCCCTCCCCAACCTCCCAATCCCTCTTTGCACCGGTGAGTTCCCTCGGATTGGCCTGTTCCCTCTCACAATCTGGACCCCTCTGGGGATGTCAGAAAGCCGGTTTCGGGCCAATCCCACAGGCCAGGCCAAGGGAACTCACAGGTGCACAAATTTGTGCACTTGAGGGAGGGGTCCTCTCAGCCGGCCTGCATCTTCTTGGCCAGCCGTGAGTCCGGCTCACAGCACTCCCCCTGTGGGAGCACACGGACCACCAGGAAGCAGCTCCTGCATTGAGCGCTCAGTGCATGTCATAGCAACCAGTTGTTCTGCCATTCAGTTGATTTGCATATTAGCTTTCATTATATAGCACTAGAGAGGCCCAGTGCATGAAATTTGTGTCCTGGGGGTTGAGGGGCTCCTCAGCCCAGCCTGCATCCTCTTGCAGTCCAGGGGCTCTCAGGAGATGTCCGGCTGACGTCTTAGGCCCGTTCCTCAAGAGGAAAGGGCCTAAGCCGTCAGTCAGACATTCTTAGCGCTGCCAAGGAGGAAGCAGAAGAAGCTCCTGCCACTGCTGCTGTGCTCGCCAGTTGTGAGACTGGCTTCTGGCTGAGCGGCGCACCTCTTGTGGGAGCGCACTGACCAAAAGGGGACAGCTCCTTCATTGAGCAGGATCGGGCTGAAACCAACTCTCCCACATCCCCCAAAGGGTCCTGATTGCGAGAGGACACAGACCAGGCCGAAGGACCCCACCAGTGCACAACTAGCGATGGGGAGGGATGCAGGAGGTTGCCCAGCTGGGGAGGAACCATAGGAGTGGTCCAGGGCATGTCTGGCCCATCTCTCTCAGTCCTGATCAGCCGAACCCCAGCAGCAAGCTAACCTACGGGTTGGAGCATCTGCCCCCTCGTGGTCAGTGCAGGTCATAGTGAGCAGTTGAGCAGCCTTAGCATATCATTAGCATATTACTCTTTGATTGGTTGAACGGCCAACCAGCCGATCGACCACTTAGCTATTAGCTTTTATTATACAGGATGAGAAAAATCAAATTGTTATCCGACAACAAAAAATTTCCAATGCCCTGAATTTTAAGTAACCTCTTTGAACATGAAAATACAGTAGGTCCTTGGGTTATGTCAGAAATCCATTCCTGTGGTGTGATGTAATGCAATTTTCAACATAAATCGGAACCCACCTACATAAGCACCTATGTCACTCACATGGAGCACATACACAGCAGTAAAAAAACATGAAGTGAAACAGTAAAAAAAATTTAAGAGATAACAATTCCTGACCTTTACTTGTGGTAAATAATAAAAAGCATAAAACACATATGTACATATGTCAAAATGATGGAACTTTTTTTAATAACCACAAAACGACATACGATTCCAACATAACCCAAGGACTGCCTATATCGTAACTGTGCTTTCACTGTTTATACTCTGAAAAAATGATGACTTAAAGTTGCTATGGATAACACTTTAAAATAATTTGTATTTTATTCATCAGAACATCTTCACATACTTAGAAAAATAGTAGTACCCATGTATGAAATATTATCTCCCTTCAGATAATGCTTAATAAATATATTAATTCATTACCTTTTGCAGTAACAACTCATCAACCTGCATCCTGCCATTCCTGAAGGTCCACTAATATTAGAAATCTTTGACCTATAATATACTACATATTTATTTGAAAATAAACTTGCATTTCTTTTATAATCTCTTCTGGCTCACAATGGTCTTCCCTCAATTAAGTAAATACCCTGATATTTTATAGTATTTGTAATGATAAAAAGTAAATATAAGATTGTAATTCCATTAGTCATCAGTGATCAATGTAAACTCACTGGGGGAAAATAGAACCCAAAATGATTAAAACCATTTAAAATTTTTAAATCAAGTAAATTAATTTCCAGGGGTAAAAAACTTTAAAAATAAAAAACAAAAGTCAACCTCAAAGATTATGTTGCATTTTGTCTTGTCACTCATTATTATTAACTGTGGGCCTTTCATGACAATATATTAAGTGCCTTACATTTTCATTATTCAAATAATGACAATAATAGGATGGGATGGTTGAGTGAATAGATCTACAAAAAGTAGTTCTATAGAAAAACAGACTGTCACAGTTAAAGATCCACAGATAGGTAAATATCTGTAAATGAAAAAGATCTTTTAATTTGTGGAGTTAATACACCAATCACATAGAGGATGAGAGAATGAAAAAAGAGGATGCTAATAAGTAAAAACGGATATGTTTTATCAAATATAGCACAACAAGATATACATATTCACCCAAACGTATTTTTAAACTCTACTATGAGCCAGATCCTGGAAAAAGAGTCCTTCTCAAATAACACACTGTGAGATAAGTCAGCTCCTTTGGACTCCTCTTCCCTTATCCTAACAAAGAGCTTTAGAATCAAGAATAGAAAAAATAAACGTGATACTTCAGAAATGTTTGTCCCCTAATCCCAAAGAATTTAGCTTGTTATGGAAACCTTAAAAATTTACAAAATTGAAAATCTGTTATCTCACTATTAGAAATAAAATGCAAATGCCTAGGTAGAGTTGAATATTGATAGAAATAGCATCCTAAAGTACAACTAACAAGGAAAGTAAATGACAGGCACCTGAGCTATTTTACTTAAAAGGGTGGAGAGGAGAAGAACAGAATAATGACTAGATGACTGAAAAAGAGAGCAGAGAAGGGCCAAGAAAGTTATAAAAGGAGAAACCAAGAATGCCAGGCATTAATTTTAAAATTTTGCCTAGGATTTGTCTCAAATTATCTGGGGTTGCCCTACATAAAAACTCAGAGCTTAACAAGAACAGTTAGCAAACTGTCATGCTGAATCACTTCAGTTAAGAATATTTGTAGGCCTTGGCTGAGTAGCTGAGTTAGACCATCATCCTGATAAAATGCCAAGGTGGTGGGTTTGATCCCCAGTCAGGGCACACACAAGAATCAACCAATGAATGTATAAATAAGTAGAACAACAAACTGATGTTTTTCTTTCTTTCTCTTTCTCTTTCTCTGCTCTTCTCTCTCTTCCTCATAATAAATAACTTTTCAAAAAAATTATATTTCAATATCTAACTTTGCTATAAAGAGTCTTTGTCCCAAAAGATTCCTTACCAAAAATTTTACTGCTGACTAGATCACATTTGTGATTCACTTTTCAAATCTTTTCCTATCATATCAGTTCTCAATCTTATCTATCTTACTATCAAGGTCTCCACATGTATTGCTCGCATTAATACAGGGTGTATCCAAAAAAACTGCATACACAATTTTAACAGCTGATAGCTTAATTTTGAAAATGAAATGTATTTCAATAACACTGTTTTTATAATTATTCAAACAGTATGTATATATTTTGGGGGCACCCTTTATATTAACTCCCATTTTTAACAAAACCCCATCTCCAGTATGTTAAAGCTTAACTCCCCCATCAAGTTTATAGCCATAATTCAATTTTTTCTACCACCACCCTTGGCCAGCTATAATTATACACATTTTTAAATAATCGTTATTTATTCTATCTATAAAAGTATGTATTCCTAATGTTAAAAAAAAAGAAAAAGATTACTGCTTCAAAAACACTGTGAAATATCTTATTTTTTTAATTTTCCTATATATCATGGTCCAATACTTTGATAAATAAAGATGAATTGCTAGAAAAAAGATCACATAACTGGATATTGCTGAATTATCAACTTGCTATAGAAGTTCTCTATAAACTCTTCTGAATCTGGAGAATTTGTTGCTACTTAGCAATCACAAGATTTCTAAATTGGCACTAATTAGCATGCTGCTATATATATGTTCTCCAGTAGGTTCATGTATTGCCTCTTCAGTTAGACTTGAGGAAAGCAGGAAAAACATCAATCCATCCTTAAATTCTCCACATAGCACATATAAGACTGCCTTCGGAAAAATACTTAACTAATCGGATTCCAATAATTCATATACTGACAGGCAAAGAAAAAGCAACACCAGGGACTCAACCGAGTCTTTCAGAAAATAATTTACCTAACTAGCTATGAAATATTAGTAAGCATGGCCTAAATACCTGTTCTCCTATACCATTATGAAATAAAAATGTCACTAATCATGATAACTTGCTTAGATCAACATGGAATTAGAATATTTACATAAATTTGAGTTACTTCCACTAAAATTATATTATTAACTATATATTATGAATTAGCATAACAAAATAGTTTCCATATGCCTTCAATTCACTGTGTGCTATACAATATCTTATGCCAAGAGTACTTCTAATATAGAGATTTAACCTTCTAAACTCAACCATTAATAATTTCAAAATATATGCAACCTGCACTCGCAGATTACTAAGTATATATAACCCACTATTGAAAAAAATCTATGTCCCTACATATTATTTTAAATGTAAATGGCAAGAAAATATGGTCCTTTCTAGATATACTCTGAATTCTAAATTTCTAACTATAGACTAACACATAGGTCCTTCCAGTTTGGACAGACACTGAATTTTAGAGATGAAAGAAAGCAATTATCCAGGCCATTCGCATCACTTCACAGATGTGAAAATTATATTCTAGAAAACTGGCCCAAGGTCACAAAGCTAGAGATTTAGGACCTCAAAAATCGCAGCTATTATTAATGTTTCCATTAGGATATATTCTAATATCGCTCCAAATATTGAGGTCATATTTGTAGTAACACTTTCTTTTATTATATTCCTTTACTAAACTAAATTTTAAAAGGATGCACACTATATCTTCCTTTTTTGAGTCTCCAGGGATTTTTACTATTTTCTCAAAAATACCAACAGTATCTCTCATATATTTCTACTATAATGTGTAGTGCACTAAACCCTCATATTAGAAATACTTGTATTTATTAGCCATTCTACTTTAACCTTTTATTCATACATCAGAAACACTACTTACACAGTTAACCAATTATTAATTCAAGGATATGAAAAGGCCATTGAAGGGACCACTAAGACCACTTTAGTTTCCCCTACACTAAATAGGTCCAGATAATTTGATTTCTAAGTTGTTTCTGCTTTTCCGCATTTTACTGTTTCCTTCCATATTGACTGGCTTTGTCTATTGTCACTTCTTATTACTGCCAATGAGCCTGCTTGTATCCAACTCTATTCCACTTATACCATATGCAAGAGTAAATATGTTCCTGGTAAAATCCTACAAGAAAGTCTATAAAATCAAACCCATACATTTTAGTCTATTAATTACAGATGCCTCCTTGTTCTCAACTGTTTCAAAATGATGAGGTACTGATATAATCAGTACCTGACCCCATAAATTTTTTATCTTGTAAATATTTAGCCTTTTTGAATTTCACTTTATACCACTCTCTAATCAGATACCTCCTAAAAGCTTTTTAAGCTTATATCAGTTTTCCAAAATTAATATTCTTTTCTTCTGGGTCTTTCTTTCATTACTTAGGAAAATAAATTAGTTACAACTTTATATTAATTTCTACCAAGTTTTACAAAATGTTTTTAAGATATTTTAAACTGTTTTTAAACAGTTGGGCCAATTATGAAAAATTAGGGATTTTAAGTTTGCCTTGTAAGGAGTAGTTTAAATTAGGGTAGAAATCTTTGAAAGTTAGACAAAGTAGTCAGAAAATAAAGTTAAAACATGATTAAATATGGTGACAGAAGATCTGACTTTGAGTGATGAGCACACAATGCAATATGCAGATCTTGTAACGTAGAAAACCACACCTGAAACCTATATGATCATATTAACCAATGTCACCCCATAAATTTAATAAAAGGAAAAGAAAAAAAAAACATAATCAATATACCTAAAATGAGTCACATCAATAGCAACTACATTAAATTAGATGTTGTCTTAAAAACAGAATACTAAAGTATCTTAATACATACAAAAATAAGTATTTCAAGCATATACATAAAATGTTTATTTCATGCATACAGATGAAATAAAATTCTACATACAGGAGATATATAACAAAGAAAGGGTAAACAAAACGAAAGAAAAATACTAATCCATGAAAAGCCCTCTCCCCACTTAAGAGAATATTGCACAATATAGGTAATGACTCATATTACTTCTATATTTTATTCTGCTTCAAGTAAGTTTCAATTTCACCTACCTTTCTTCTCTGAGAGATGTTGAGGGCACCAAAGTCATTAAACAAGGATGCAGCAGGTGAAGTGAGAGGATCTGGAAGGTAAGTTACATAAGTTTCCACACAGATAACTCCGGTAACCCACAAGTCTAATAATGTTTAACTTGGCAATGCTTACAAAAGTAATGAAAATCACACACTACACTAACAGTTAAACTCAATGCCTCAAATACAGCAGATATTCAAATATTTTCTGAGTGAATGAAACACAAATTGGAGAATACTACATTCAGCCAATACTCAGTATACATTTATTCAAGAAGCTCAGCAGATTAGGATGCTTCTATTTGCTTAAAACTAAAAGAAAAATCAAACAGAAAACAAAAAAGATGGCTCTTAACTATGTTATTATGAATGTGTTTATGAAAGAAGTCTACCTGCAGTAAATGTTTATTTTAGAGACCAAATCATGAGAAAAATAAAAAAAGGGGATGACAGAGAGGTAGTCAGCTATACTCTGAGTGATCACTCTTGGTTTTAACATTTAGCCAAGGCCCTAAAACTATCTACTCAATAAAAATATTCCATACTTTTAACTTTATCACAGATATTTTCTATTCTTATTTTAAAAAGATAAATTAAGTTTTAAAACACAATCAGGAAATCCAAAGATTTTATAGATTCAGAGTTCTCTTATTTTATGGTCAGAAATTACAAAACAAAAGTGTAAATCTAAATTGTTTTCCACTTAACAAAGCAGAAGTTTCTGAAAAGGTGTGCATAATATACATTAAAATATTTATCTTCAATTCTGAATTTTAAGTTAATCTTATGTTTCTCATTAAATTATCTGTAAAACCCTTAAAAATATATAGTAAATACTCTCATTTAAAGAAACCTTATACCCTAACCAGTTTGGTTCAGGGGAAAGAGCATCAGCCCACAGACTAAAGGGCCCTGGGTTCGATTTCAGTTAAGGGCAGATACCTCGGTAGTAGGTTCAATCCCCCAGGCATGTGTGGGAGGCAACCAATCAATGTGTCTTTCACATCAATGTTTATCTCTCTCTGTCCCTCCTCCTCCCTTCCACTCTAAAAATTAATGGAAAAAAATCCTCTCGTGAGGATTAATAAAACAAAAAAATGAAAATACTCCACATGCAAATTCTTATTGTTACCATTATTAATAACTGTTAACATTTTACTGATGCAGTCTTAATACTCAATTGTTACTTTTTTTTTTTTTTTTAATCATCCTTTGGCCTGGCCAGTGTGAGTCCGTAGTTGTACTGAAGAATCTCAGGTTTGATCCCCAGCCCCCGACCAGGCTCATGAGAGAGGCAACCAATTAATGTCTCTCTCTCATATTGATGTTTCTCTCTCTCTCCCCCACTCTTCTTCCCTCCCTTCCTCTCTCTCTAAAAAGCAATGGGAAAAAATCCTCCAATGAAGATTCACAACGCACCCTTCCCCCCCAAAAAATACTAGAACATTTATTTTTTTAAAAAGATACAGAAAGATACCTGGAACTTCTATATCAAAAGCCTTAAAAATGTCCATAATCTTTGAAACAGTAATTCCATATCTAAGAATGTTTCCAAAACAAATAACTCAAAATATGAACACAGATTCATACACATAATCAGTTACTGGAGTATAATTAGTTGGTTTTTTTAAAGAATGAAAACAAAAATAGTTCAGAAAATTATTTAGAGAAATAATAGAATTCAGTTTGTAATGATCAAGAAATATCTATTAAAATATATTTAACTAGAGGTCCGGTGCACACAATTTGTTCACGGGGGGGGGGGGGGGAAAATATAGGTTGTCCCTCAGCCAGCCTGCACCCTCTCTAATCTGACATACCTCTCACAATCTAGGACTGCTGGCTCCTAACTGCTCGCCTACGTGCCTGCTTGACTGCCTCTAACCACTTCTGCCTGCCAGTCTGATCAACCCGTAACTGCCCTCCCCTGCCGGCCTGGTCTCCCCCAATTGCCCTCCCCTGAAGGTCTGGTCACTTCCAACTGCCCTCCCCTGCCAGCCTGGTAGGCCCTAACTGCCCTCACCTGCCAGCCATCTTATGGTGGCCATCTTGTGTCCATATGGGGGCAGGATCTTTGACCTATAGGGATGGCCATCTTGTGGTTGGAATGATGGTCAATCTGTATATCACTCTTTTATTAGATAGACTAGGATCTTAAAATTACATATTACAATGTATATGCTTAAGGGCTGCTATGTATTATCTCTATCATAAAAACCCCGTGGTCATGACGCCATCACAGAGAAATGACCAAAGACTGGTCACCAGGAGGCTGTGAGCACTGCAAGGCATGCACGGGTTGGTGGGGCTGCAAGCACAGAGAGGCTGCGCAGGTGGATGGCGCCATGCGGTTCCATGTGTTGGGATTCGTGTGTGTGTGTGTGTGTGTGTGTGTGTATGTAATACAAATTTTAATAGTTCCTGAATATGAAATAACTAGAGGCCCGTTGCATGAAGATTCATGCAATAGGCTTTCCTTCCCCTGGCTGCCAGGACCAGTTTTCCTCTGGAACTTGGGACCCAGGCCTTCCCTCTGGCTGTTGCCTTCCGTTTTTGCTTTGGCCACTGGAGGCTTCACTCCAGCCAGAGCCTTCAGTCTTCTCTGCTCTGGGTGGAGTGCCACACCACCACCACTTCATCTCCGCCCCCAGGGCAGCGCCCGGCCCCACCCCGCCCCCTGTTCCTGATTGGCTGGCTGGTAGCATAGCAAAGGTAGGGTCAAATTTGCATGTTTATCTTTTATTATATATGATGATGAAATAATAGATCATTTTTTTACTTTCTTCCTTATACCTGTCCATAACTTTCAAAATTTCTACAATGAACATATTGTTTTTATAGAGTCAGAATCACACATATAAGAGAGGAAAAGGAACCAAGCCTTACCATGGCCTCCTGCATATGGCTTGGCACTGTCATTTAGAAGGCTTGGGGAGCTGCTACTATTAGTCATTCTCTAAAAAAGAAAATATAGATACATAATATCAGTAGAATTAACAATATTCAACAAATTACGACTTTCTTTGCTTCTTCTCCTCCTATCCATCTTTCACATTACTAACACTCTAATCACTGCTGCTTGGATTACAATAATCTATGCAAAAACTTCCAAACAACACTCTGCATAACACATCAAATGAAAATCTTATTCACTAGTCAGGTGTTTGAAACCAAAGTTGCAGACCTATTTTCAATTGCACTTCTATTAACTTATCAGCCTGGGCAAGACACATAGAACTACTAAATTTCCTTGTCCATAAAATTTAAATTCCAATATCCATTCAAGATGTAAAGTGACTACATATAAAGTCAAGAAATGCTCTCTAATATCTTCTCCCAATGCCTATTATACTTTGTGTACCTTAGAGACTCTTTAAAATTAAGCTATTCACTGTTCTCTAAATGTTTCATGGTTTCTCAACACACTCCATAATCTCGATGGTATCTCTCCATCATGAAAAGCCTTCATCCTACAACCACAAACACAGAGGAGTGAAACTAGTTTCTTCCTATCTATCTCTACACACTCCATGGTTGTCCAAACCTTAACCACACCCTTGAAAGCTCACCCTACTCCAACCCTAAAGGAGATAAGATGCCTTAACTATATCCCAACTACCTCATTATCTAAAATCCCACATCCTCCTGATAAATAAATTTAGGAATAAATGAAGACTAAGATCAGTGGTACCCACATGGGACACACGTCCCACAGGGGGGTAATTAGGTTTTTAGGGGAGCAATTTAAGAATGAATTATTAACAGTGAATTTTTTTGGATTTCTTATGGTTCTAAGAGCCTCATATACAGTATATAAATATATATTGTGATATATTTATGCATTTCAGTTCTCTATTATATGTTTTAAACTTTATTTGCTATTTTTTCATATCACTTCACTTTTTTTAAACAATTTCTTAGTGACTTCTTCCTCAGTACTTCAACTGTCCTTTCATTCTTTTATTTTTCTCTTTCATGGATGCCATCTTCTTTGTAAGCTTGTTTAGACCAAGTTAATGGCCTTTTAGGCTTCCTCTATGTGAATAGGAGTTCACTTTTTGAATAATAATAATTATGTTTCATGGGGGCAAGGAGCATATCAGGATTTTATGCTTAGGTGGGGCATGGCCACAGAAAGGTTGGGAACCACTGCCCTAGATGTTCTCTACCCTCAGAACAAACTTTACTGTTTAAACTCATACTAACGATACCTGTAGCAAGGGATACTTGGTTTCCACAGGGCTTCCAAATCCATTGACTCCTATAAAGCTGGTGCTGAAATAGGAATCTGTGAGACTGGTATCAGGTAAAGCACCTCCATCTATTCCTGGAACTGAAAGAGAAAAAAAAATTCAAGTATTTGATTATTTAAAAGCACAAATATTGATGTGGTTTCTGTGTTCCTAAATAACTTTTGAAGTGTCAATCTGCCACACTTATTTTTATTTACCTATTCATAACAAAAGGCAAGACCAAATAAAATTGGCTCAGCTCTAAACATTTGTTAAACAATGCTCAAGTTGATTGTTGTTTTTCTACCAGAGATAGTAATTTATTTTGTATCAGTCACCTAAAAGCTACCAAGCACAACATGAAGAAACAAATCAAACTTGGATTTCAAGTTTCTTTCTTTTAATTTTGCAAGAGACCAGCAGAAACTATAAACCACTGCAATTCCCTCAGAACTGTTTTATTATGAAAAAAATTTTATTATGGAAAAAAATCAGAAGGCTCACATTAATTCATAGTTCAATAAAAATAATTCTGCTGAAATAGAAATGGAATAGAGTTCAGAAATGGAATGACACTGTCTATGGATTTTAGGACAGGATAATACAGAATGATTTTAAGTAGAACAATCCATTTATATACAAACAAAGTCATAGACAATATGTTTTAGATACTAGTTCTTGCTAAGTACTTGGAATGCTGCTATTTTTAAGCTCCTAGTTAAGTACAAAGCCTTACACTTCATAGCAGCTGAACTGCAAGTAGAATTTGCCCTCTTCTGTGCAGTACCTCTAAGAACCAATGAAACCACTCCCATTCCCAACAAGAAGTAATCTAACCCCAGCTGGTTCTGCCACAGACTCGAGAGTCTCAGGTAGGATTCCAATCAATGGGTGGGTCTCCATCACATCAATGTTTCTCTCTCTGTTTGTCCCCATTCCCTTCTATTCTCTCTAAAAATTAATGGAAAAATACTCTCAGGTGAGCATTAATAACAATTTAAACCAAAAAAAAAAAAAAAAAAAGTAGACTAAAGAAATATTCACAGTTGGAAGTAGGGTGCTATAATATGAATTTTGGTATACTCCCAAAATCATATATTGAAAGCCTAAATCTTTAAAATGATGGTATTAGGATGTGGGACCTTTAGGAGGTGCTTAGGTCATGAGAATGGAGCCCTCCTGCATGAGATTAGTATTCTTATAAAAG
Organism: Antrozous pallidus; assembly: GCA_027563665.1. NCBI lineage: Eukaryota > Metazoa > Chordata > Mammalia > Chiroptera > Vespertilionidae > Antrozous > Antrozous pallidus. The sequence goes on from CM050513.1 coordinate 17,741,308, forward strand.
AGACCTTAGAGAGATTCCTAGACCCTTCCACCATGTGAGAACACAGTGTGTGCCCACTATAAATCAGGAAGAGGGTCCTCACCAACCACCACACATAATCTGCCAGTGCTGTGATACTAGACTTCCCAGCTTCCAGAACTGTAAGAAATAAAAATTCTGTTGTTTATAAACCACCCAGTCCATGGTATTTTGTTAAAGTAACACAAACTAAGACACAGAGATGTGGGAATGTAAACAGGTGCAGCTACTACGGAAAACAGTATGGAGGTCCCTCAAAAAATTAAATATAGTCCAGCCAGTGTTTGAGCATCAACCAATTAACCAAGAAGTCACAGTTCAATTCCCTCCCATCTCTGCTGCCTCGCTCCCTCCCTTTTCCTCTGCTCCTTGCTCCCTTCTCTGCCGCTTCACTCCCTTCTGCAGTGCTTGACTTCCTTCTACACTATATTCAGTTTTCATTCCATGCCTGAGTATGCAAATTAACTGCCATCTTTGTCAGGTAAATTTGCAGTCGCTCCTGACTGGCTGGTAGGCATAGCAGAGATAGTCAATTTGCATGCTTCTCTTTTATTAGTGTAGACTAGAGGCCCGGAGCAAGAAATTTGTGCATGGGGCCCAGGGGAGGGGGGGTGGGCCCTCAGCCCAGCTTGGACTCTCTCCAATTTGGGACATCACTCTCACAACCCAGGACTGCTGGCTCCCACCCAATTGCTCACCTGCCTATCTTCCTGATCACCACTAACCACTCTTGCTTGCCAGCCTAATCACCCCTTAACCACTACCCTGCCAGCCTGATTGATGCCTAACTGCTCCCCTGCCAGCCTGACTGCCCTCAACTTCCCTCCTCTGCTGGCCTGGTCACCCCTAACTGCCCTCCCCTGTAGGCTTGACCACCCCCAACTGCCCTCCCTTGCAGGCCTGGTCCCTCTCAATTGTCCTCTCCTGCTGGCCATCTTGTGGTGACCATCTTGTGTCCACATGGGGGCAGGATCTTTGACCACATGGGGGCAGCCCTCTTGTGTGTTGGAGTGATGGTCAATCTGCATATTGCTCTTTTATTAGATAGGATAGAGGCCTGGTGCATTGGGGGGGGGGGGGGGCGCGCGGGGGGCGCAGCTGGTTTGCCCTGAAGGGTGCCCCGGATCAGGGTGGGGGTTTCCTTGGGGCATGGGACAGCCTGGGTGAGGGGCCTGTGGTGGTTTGCAGGCTGGTCATGCCCCCCAGCGACCCAAGTGGAGGCTGGAATCTAGGACTTATTTATGTTCTACAATTGAAACTTTGTAGCCTGGAGCAGAGGCAAGTCTTCTGCTGGCTCCATGGCCACAGCCATTTCTCTTTGGGTTTATTTACCTTTTATAATTGAAACTTTGTAGCCTAGAGTGGAGGCCTAGGCCGGCCAGAGCTGCAGAAGCTTGGCTTCCTCCATTGCCCAGGCAACCCTAGCCTCTGCTCTCTCCAGCTCCATGGCTGCTGTCATTATCTTCTATAATTGAAATTTTGTAGCATTGAGTGGAGGCCTAGGCCGGCAAGGGCAGGTGGAAAGCTTGTGCAGGGGAAACCCAAGCCTCCCTCCTGCTCTCAGTGGCCGCAGCCATTTTGTTTGGTGTTTATTTGCATATTTGCTCTTGATTGGCTGGGGGGTGTAACAAAGGTGCAGTCAATTTGCATATTATGCTTTTATTATACAGTATATTCAATAAAAGCAGCAACTAAGACTGATATCTCACTATGTACCAAGCAAAACACACTGATAGTGTCACATGCAATACTACCAAGTAGGCACTATTTTTACCTCCATTTTTTAAAATGAGATAAACTTAGGCTTAAGATTAAAAATTTGCCCAAGATCACAAAGCCAGTAAGAGAGCCAGAAGTACACTTTAGATCTGTCTTATACCAAAGCTTCACTACTAAATAAATCAGTAGAGCTGAAAACTAAGTTTATTTTGACAAGCAAATCTATTGGGTTTCAAATAAAGTAATGTATATAAAATATAAGTGATGGATAATAAATACTTTAGCTGCACCCTAACCGGTTTGGCTCAGTGGATAGAGCGTTGGCCTGCAGACTCAAGGGTCCCAGGTTCGATTCCAGTCAAGGGGCACATACTCAGTAGGGAATGTGCAAGAGGCAGCTGACAGATATTTCTCTCTCATCGATGTTTCTAATTCTCTATCCCTCTCCCTCTCTGCAAAAAAATCAATAAAATATACTTTAAAATAAAATCTTTAGCTGATAAAAATTGAGCACCTTATAGATTAAAATCCTAGCCCTGGCTGGTGTGACTCAATAGTTAACGAACATAAGCCTACACACCAAAGGATTACAGGTCCAATTCCTCCCCGCACTGGAGCACATTTGCAAGGCAACCAATTGATATGTCTCTCTCACATGGTCACATGGATGTGTTTCTCTCTCTCTCTCTTCCCCTCCCCTTCCCCCTCTGTAAAAATCAATGAAAAAAAAATATCCTCGGTGAGAATTACAGAACAAACCAAAAGTAGATTAAAATTCTAATTGGAAATGTAATTACATCATTAAAATGTTATCAGCAATTCAAATAAACTCAAATAAATCCACAATTAGACCTTGGAAGATCCCAAGTCCAAAAGAAATATGAAATAGCAAAAACTTAGAGTAAGAAGGAAATAATTTAGATAAGGCTTTAAAAAATAACAAACATTTCTCAATCTTATTTTTATAAATTGCTACTCTTTTTAAATATTTTTTATTATTAATGTAATTTTTTTAATGATTACAGAGAGGAAGGGAGAGGGAGAGAGAGATGGAAACACCAATGATGAGAATCATTGACTGGCTGCCTCCTGCACAACCCCCATTTGGGATTAAGTCTGCAACCTGGACATGTGCCCTTGAATGGACTCAAAACTTGGACCCTTCAGTCTGCAGGCCGATGCTCTATACACTGAGCCAAACTGTCTAGGGCCCAAACAACACACCTAAATATCAGAACATTGCCCAGTCAACATAAGAGCCGGATGAAGTAAAAAAAATAAAATATCTCATGTACATAAAAAAATAAGCAACAAGTGTATGTATGAAGCATCACTGTAAGTAACTGTACTAAGAAAAAGCCTTTGTGCTTCAGTTTTCCAATGTTTGAAAATAAAGATAAAATTTTCTCCTATATTTTAAAGTTTTAACAGAATCTGAATCACAAAACAATTCTGCAAATATGAAGTACTAAAGCAAAGGTCAAAGATTCAAATGCCTAGAAGAGCCATGTATATAAAAGTCATCCATTTGGTTGAACATGGTTCCAAGCACCAGAATGTCGCTGGTTCAGTCCCTGGTCAGGTCGCATACTTAGGATGCAATTTCGATTCCGGCTCAGGATGCATACAGGAGGCAACCAATATCTGTCTACCTAATTATCTAGCTCAAATCAATAAACATGTCCTCTGGTGAGGATAAAACAAATTCATCCTTTAAAGAAGTAAGGCAAAATGGAGAGTTTTGTCCCATCAACAGGCCTAACTCCAATACAAGTAAGAGTTGCCCTTCAGAGGAAGCCAAAAATCTATATTTCTGGTTTTTTAATGCTGTCAACTAATTAAATTACAATCCACACACGTAAATTAAAAATTAAAAATATCATAAAATTTAGCCACCAAAATGGTTAAAATTATAACACGGTCATCCAAGGGTTGGGGAGAATGTGGAACAACTGGAACTCTTATACACTGCTGGAAGGAATGTAAACATGATACAATCGCTTCAGAAAACTGTTTGACAGCAACTATTAAATCTGAACATATGCATAGTAAGTACACCCTATACATACCCAGATATTCATTCCACTTCTGGGTGATCTAAGAGAAATGCATAAATTTGTTCACAAAAAAGCATGTCCAAAAATGTTCAAAGCAAGTATTATTCTTTTTTTTTTAAGTATATTTTATTGATTTTTTTTTTTCAGAGAGAAAGGGAAAGGGATAAAAAGTCAGAAACATCCATCAGCTGCCTCTTGCACACCCCCCAATGGGGATGTGCCCGCAACCAAGGTACATCCCCCGACCAGAATCACACCTGGGACCCTTCAGTCCACGGGCCGACGCTCTATCCACTGAGCCAAACTGGTTTGGGCAGCAAGTATTCTTCTTAACAGTCAAAACCTAATAATATTCCATTGACCACCAACAGTAAAATAAGAAAATAAAATGTGGCAAATTCTTATAACACTATACAGGAATGAGACTACAGAGGCTATTCCTACATAACATGAATGAATCTTACAGACATGCTGAAAGAAAAAAGCCCACAAAAAGGGCACAACTATATGATTTCATTCCTTTAAAGTTAAAAAAAAAAAGTGGGTTTTTTTAAAGGATCTGTAATGTTAGAAATCAGTAGTTACCTTTGGGAAAGTAGTTACCTTTAGTAACTGGAATGGGGACAAGAGCAGGATTTATGGGGTACTGATTATGTCCTTTTTTTTTTAATCCTCACCCAAGGATATTTTTCCATTAATTTTCAGAAAGAGTGGAAGAGAAAGGGAGAGAGAGAAACATCACTGTGAAAGAAACACATCAACTGGTTGCCTCCTGCCGGAGCCCTGACCAAGACCCAGGCCAGGGAGGAGCCCGCAACCAAGATACGTGCCCCTGACCAGAATCAAACTCAAATCCCTTTGGTCCACAGGCCAACACTCTATCCACTGAGCCAAACCGGCTAGGGCTTTTTTTTTTTTTATCTGAATGCTGGTTATTTGTTCATCTTGTGAAAACTGCAAGAACTTACAAATTGCAAACTTTTCCCAATAAAAACTTTTAAATTACACATACACGCAAAGATTCCCATACTATTTCTATAGGCAGATCCAGCTGATCAAAACAGATCAGTTTATGACATGACCTCTCCGCTAAATAAATACTGTACAATCTTATCCTACCTAATAAAAGAGTAATATGCAAATTTCCCATACCTCCAATCAAGCCACATCCACAGCCAATCAGGAACAAATAAACCCCACCAAAATGGCTGCGGCCACTGAGAACAGGAGGGAGGCTTGGGTTTCCCTGGCAATGGAAAAAGCCAAGCTTTCCGCCTGCCCTTGCCTACCTAGGCCTCCACTCAATGCTACAAACTTTCAGTCAGAGACATATCCCAACAGAAATGGCAGCAGCCACGGAGCTGGAGAGAGCAGAGGCAAGGGTTGCCAGGGCAATGGCGGAAGCTAAGCTTCTGCAGCCCTAGCACCTAGGCCTCCACTCTAGGCTACAAAGTTTCACTAATAGAATTTAAATGAACCCAAACAGAAATGGCTGTCTCCATGAAGCGAGCAGAAGGCTTGGCTCCGCTCTAGGCTACAAAGTTTCAATTGTAGAACATAAATTAATTCCAGATCCCATGGCCTCCACTTGGGTCGCTGGGGGGCATGGCCGGCCTGCAAACCACCATAGGCCCCTCGCCCCGGCTGCCCCATGCCCCAAGGGAACCCCCACCCTGATCCGGGACACCCTTCAGAGAAAATCAGTAGGCCCCACCTGTGCACCAGGCCTCTATTGTAACAAAAGAGTAATATTCAGATTGACCATCACTCTAAAACAAGAGGGCTGCCCCCATGTGGTCAAAGATCCTGCCCCCATGTGGATACAAGATGGCCACTACAAGATGGCCAGCAGGGGAAGGCCATTGGGAGGTTCCAGGCCTGCAAGGGAGGGCAGTTGGGGGTGATCAAGCCTGCAGGGGAGGGCAGTTAGGGGTGACCAGGCTGGCAGAGGAGGGAAGTTTGGGGCAAACAGACTGGGAGGGGAGCAGTTATTAGACATCGATTAGGCTGGCAGGGTAGTGGTTAGGGGGTGATCAGGCTGGCAGGCAGAAGCAGTTAGGGGGAATCAGGAAGGCCGGCAGGCGAGCAGTTTGGAGCCAGCAGTGCTGAACTGTGAGAAGGATGTCCAACTGCCCATCTAGGCCATTCACCTACCGATAGATATCTTGGTTACTTATATATCTTTGCTACTGTAAATAATGCTGCAATGAACCTAGGAACACATATACCTTTTTTAATTGGCATTTTCATTTTCTTCAGATAAATAACGGTAAGTGGAGTATCTGGGTTGTATGGCAGTTCTACTTTTAACTTTTTGAAGGACCTCCATATTATTTTCCATAGTGGCTACACCATTTTACAGATATAAGTTGATAACTCACAGTGGCTTTCTTTCATTTGCATTTCCCTGATTAGGCAGGTTGAGCATCTTTTCATGTCTGTTTGCCATCTATTTGTCTTCTTGAGAGAAATATCTATTCATGTTCTCTGTTTATTTTTTAATTAGATTGTATGTTTTATGTTATGTTGTATGAGGTTTTCATATATTTTGGATGTTAACACTTATTGGATGAATCACTTGCAAATATATTCCCCCATTCAGTGGGCTTTTTGTTTTGTTGATGATTTCTTTCACTGTGCAGTTTTTAAGTTTGATATAGTCCTATTTGTTTGGTTTTGCTTCGTTTGCTTAAGGAGATTTATCCAGAAAGATACTGTGAAGACCAATGTCAAGGAGTTTACTACCTACATTTTCTTTTAGGAGTTAAACAGTTTCAGGTCTTACATTTTAAGTTTTTAATCTATTTTGAATTACTTTTTGTATATGGTATAAGAGGATAGTCCAGTTTCATTTTTGTATGTCTCTGCCAGTTTTCTCAACACCACTTCACTGAAGAGACTGTCATTTCTCCATTTTATAATCTTGCTTCCTCTGTCATAGATTGGCCATGTAAGCAAGGTTTACATATGGGCTCTCTATTCTGTTCCAAAAACCTACATATCTTTTTTTTTTTATGCCTTCACTAGAGCGTGTGTGTTTTTCTGAAATGTGACATCTTAAATCAGTCTCTTGTAGGCAGCCATATAGATGGGTCTTGTGTTTTTGTTTTGTTTTTTTTCCTCCATGTAGTCACCCTAAGTCTTTATATTGAGGCATTTAGTCCATTTACATTTAAAGTAATTACTGGTAGGTATATACAATGAACATCTTGTTCATTGTGTTTTGGCTGTTTTGTAGTTCTCTGTTCATTTCCTCTTTCCTTTTGGTTTGCTTATTTTCTTTAGTGTTTTGTTTGGGTTCCTTTCTGTTTGGGGTTTTTTTTTTTTTTTTTTGAGTATTTTTTGTAGGTTTTTGGTTTGTGGTTACTATGACGTTCCCATATATCCATCTACAGCTATAGCAGCCTATTTTAAAAAGACAGAAATTTAAATTCAAACACATTCTGAAAGCATTACATTTTTATTTCCCCTTCCACAATTTTGTCTTTGATATATTTTAAATCTTTTTGTTTTGTGTATCTCTATTTATTGTAGTTATAGTTAATCCTTATACTAACTTTTTTAAGTAGCTGATTCCCAAGTACCTACGAAATACCTGTGAGATTTTTTTTCTTTCATGTACTTTATTTCTGGCCTTTTCTGATTAAAGAAAACCTCTAACATTTCTCGTAAAGTCAGTAGTAATAAACTCCTTTAGTTTTTGTCTGGGAAACTCTTTATTTCCCTTCAAGTCTGAATGAAATATTTGCTGGGTAGAGTAAGATGTAGATTCCTTTCAGCACTTTAAATATTTCCTACCACTCCCTCTGGTCATAAAGTTTCTGCTTAGAAATCAGCTAGTAGCCTTATGGGGTTTGGGAGAGGATGGAGTTCCTTTGTTTATGAAATGCTGTTTTCTTCTTGTTGCTTAAAGATTATCTCTTTATCCTTAACTTTTGTCATTTTAATTACAATATCTTGGTTGGAACTGTGCTTCCTGGAACTGGATGTCTGCTTCCTTCCCATATTAGGAAAGTGTTCAGTCATATTTCCTCAAATATTTTCTCCTCCTCTCTTCTCCTTCTGGGGTCCCTACAATGCATATGTTAGTGCACTTGATGTTGTCACAGATATTCCTTATTCTTTTTTTATTGCTGTTCTAATTTGGCAACTCCTACGATTCTATCCTCCATATGGTTAATCTGTTCTTCTGTATTATCCAATCTGCTATTGATACCTTCTAGCGTATTTTTCATTTCAGTTACTCTTCAGTTGATTGGTTCTTAATTTTTTAAATCTTCTTTGTTGAAGTTCTGAGTTCCCCAATTTTACACGTACTTTTGGTAAGCAAACTTCTGATTGTTACTTGAAAATTTTGTAATGTTTTCAGCCTGGTTGGTTTGGTTCAATGGTTAGAGCATCAGCCCAAGGACTGAAGGGTCTTGGGCTCAATTCCCAATCAAAGGCACACTCCTGGGTTGCACCCTAGCTGAAGCAACCAATCATTGTGTCTCTCTCACATTGGGGTGTCTTTCTCTCTCTCTTCTCCACCCCCCACTCCCTCTCTCTCTTTCTTTCTTCCCCCTCCTCCCTCCCTTCCATTCTCTGTAAAAGGAAAAGTATGTTTTTATTCATTTTAGAGAAAGTGAGGGAGATGAAGGGAAGAAAGAAGAAAGGGGGAAAGGGTGGAGAGAGGGAAACACTGATGTGAGAAACACTGATCAGTTGCCTCCCACACACAGCCCAACTAGGGATCAAACCCACAACTGGGAATTGAAACAGCAACCTTTCGGTGCATGGGACGATGCTGAACCACCTGAGCTACATGGGCAGGGCTATTTGAATTCTTTATCAGGCAAATTACTTACCTTTATTTCATTAGGATTTTTTTAAAGATATTTTTATTGATTTCAGAGAGGAAGGGAAAGGGAGAGATAGAAACATCACTGATGAAAGAAAATAATTGAATTGATTGCCTCCTGCACACCTTGTACTGGGGACCAAGCCCACAACCTGGGCATGTGCCCTGACAGGCAATCAAACCGTGTCCACCTGGTTCATAGAGCAATGCTCAACCACTGAGTCACACCAGCCAAGCTATTAGGGTGTTTTTCTTGTTCCTTCATTTGGAATATATTCCTCTGTCTTCTCATTTTGACCATCTGTACCTGTTCCTATGAATTAGATAAAATAACTCTCTCCTCCAATCTTGAAAAAGTGGTCCTATAGCAAAGTAGCCTTTGTGTAGACTGTACCAGGTGGTTTTAGCAGGCCAGTTGGAATAAGAGTGTGATGCCTGAGGTGCTGCCAGGCCAGAAAAAGCAGGTTCAGGGCCGCGCAATCTGGTGTGCATGCACATGTGGTAGCTTCTTTTTGTTCTGGCTAGCCACAGTTAGAATGGGATTTAGGCAAGCAAGGCAGACTGATGTCCCAACACTTCAGCACCCCGCTGATCTGTGTGAGGCAGCCTGGTGCACACACTGCAGTGTCCTATTTGACCCACTGGGTCAATCTCCAGGTGAGATGACCCTGTATACACACTGCGGCACCCTGCTGTAGCTGGTGAAGCTGGCTCCAGGAGCAGCCAGGAAGGCACGACTGCTGCCTTGCAGAATGGACAGTGCCCCTGAATAGTACTCCCGCTGCACTGTCCAAGTGGAAGGAAAATGTGTAAACAATGGCACTCAAAGGCCTTTCTGATCCTGAAAAGTTACCTCAGATCCCAGAGAGCCCTAGCAGTTCCCCAATCCTCTATTCAATCTCAGTCTCTCTCTGTCTCTCTCTGTCTCTCTCTCTGTCTCTCTCTCTCTCCCTCTCCCTCTCCCCCTTTCCCCCTCTCTCCCTCTCTCCTTCTCTCTCTCTTCCGACCCCTTCTCTCTCCCCTTTGGTGTGCAGTAGATGTAGAAGCTGTTCAATTGGCCCTCAGTTGTCCCTCAGAAGAGAATCTCCTATATATAGGTATAAATTCAGTATGTTCATGGGAGGTGAGCTCAGCATCTTCCTAAACTGCCACCTTGGTCCCTCTCTTCCTATTGCCTCACACAGTATAATATATTAAGGTACAATATAACATATTAAAAGTAGAAAGTAAAATAAAAATAATCAATTAATTGCAAAAATTTAAAGCAGTTAGCCATTAAGTCAACAGTATAATCCTCTTCCCTGATTTCCTGAGCAACTTGACTTACTGATATGAAGCAATTTTCTTACCCACAAGAAGTCACAACATAGGTACAACTGAGGATTATTAAAAAAAGAAAACAAAAAAAAACCTACAGCAAAAAAAAAAAAAAAAGGAGCCTCAGGTTTTACCCAGTCAAGTTAAAGCAAGCCTACTGAATCCAAATATACAATTCAGCTATTTAAGTGAATAACTGTTACATGACTAAATATTAATTTTTAAATGCTTTCTTAGCATTAACTGCCCATCCTCTCAAGACCCAATATCCCAGGCAATTACATTTCCTTTTTGAGATATGAAGTGATCCCTCACATTGCTAGTATTTTTCTCCAACTCCCATCTTCACCTAGTTTTCTATGAAAACCTTACAAAGATCACAGATTAAATCAAACACTAGCATTTTTAATGTCTCTCTTTTTGTAGGTGACAAAACTGTTCACTGCTTACTAAACATTACACTCAAATAAATTTGAGCCACCATTTACACATCCAGCAAAGATTTGAAATTGCAAAGTTTCTTCTCAAATGTGATAAAATTCCACCACTAAAAAGTAACTATGGGAGAACCAAGATGGGGGCATAGGTAAAACACCTATCTTGCCGTCATACTCAACAATTTTAATACTACAAATTAACGAAAGAACAAACACCTTCCAGAATCACCAGAAAGCTGGCCAAGTGAAAATTCCACAAATAAAAGTGAAGATAAGACACTGTGACTCGGAGGAGCGGTGGCGGACAGCGTTGAAAGATTCGCGCGAAGAGAGGTTTGGAGCGCGCGCGCGCCAGCGGAGAGGGCAGGCGGCTGAAAACCGGCCAGTTTTCTCGAACGGGGAGACAAAGACGTCCCACTGGACTGATTCTCCAGCTCTGGGCAAAGTCCAGGGAACCCACTATCATACGGGGTGAAAACTGGACAGTAGGAGGACACGCCGAAGCTCAGGTGCTGCAGGGGTCTCCCAGCTTGTAGAGAAGGCAGCCTGCGCGAACAGCTCGGCTGCTTGACCTCGCAGAGAGCACTCTGCGACTTGCTCTCTCATTTGGAAAACCGTCAGACTGCTTTGTTTTACCACCCTGGGTGAGACATTGGGCGTGCAGAGTCATTTGGGGAGAGTCTGAATTCCCCAGCAGCCAGTGGAGCTCCGCAGCAGCTCTCTGTCAGAGGGGCTGGCGGCCATTGCCCCCAGCACAGAGTCCCTGGGGCCGTAAAGGGCGGAGCTAACGCTGTCTGCTTGGCCCGGAGACTCCGCCCATCCAACCTGAGCACAGCTGAGCTTCAGACAATTGGCCTGGAGGTCAACCCCTCCAAGTGCTAACAACTATTAACCTGAGCTTAACTTCAGCAAGACTGTGCAACCCACATCCACCTCAGGTAACTGGGAAGGTTGAGCCACTGTCCCTAGTAGGAAGTCTACCACACAAAGCTAATTGACCAACTAAGGGAAGCAGCAACCATGCAGAGACATGGAAAGAAATCAGATGTGAAAGAAATGGAGGAAAAAAACTGACTGGACATGGAATTCAAAACCACGGTTATAGGGCTTCTCAAGAGGCTCCAACAAAAGGTCGAGGCCCATGAGGAAATAAGCGAGACCGCAAAGGAAACGAATGAGCCCTACAAGGAAATGAACGAGATGTGCAAGGAAATAATCAAGACCAACGTGGAAATGAAGGAGACTCTCAAGGATATAAAGGAGACTCTCAAGGATATGAAAAAGGACCAACCAGAAATTAAGCATACACTGACTGAAATAAAAAATATTATACAAAGCCTAAAAGTGCTCTGGAGCACCCCAAGAACCAAGTTAAAGATTTGAAATACAGAGAGGGAAAATCCACTCAGGTGAAAAAGCAAAAAACCAAAAAAATCCAAAAAATTGAAGATAGCGTAAGGGGCCTCTGGGACAACCTCAAGCACACCAACATCCGAGTTATAGGGGTGCCAGAAAAAGAGAGAGAGCAAGACAATGAAAACCTATTTGAAGAAATAGTGACCGAAAACTTCCCACACCTGGTGAAAGAAATTGACTTAGGAGTCCAAGAAGCGCACCGAACCCCAAGATATAGGAACCCTAAGAGGACCACACCAAGACACATCATAATTAAAATGCCAAGAGCAGAGGAGAACTAAGATGGCAGCAAAGGTAAAACACCTATCTTGCCGTCATACTCAACAATTTTAATACAACAACTTAACGAAAGAACAATCACCTTCCAGAATCACCAGAAAGCCCGCCGAGTGAAAATTCCACAAATAAAAGTGAAAAGAAGACACTGTGACTCGAAGGAGTGGCGGCGAACAGCATTGAAAGATTCGCGCGGAGAGAGGTTTGGAGCGCGCGCCTCGGAGAGGGCGGGCGGCTGAAAACCGGCCAGTTTTCTCGAACGGGGAGACAAAGACGTCCCACTGGACTGATTCTCCAGCTCTGGGCGAAGTCCAGAGAACCCACTATCATACGGGGTGAAAACTGGACAGTGGGAGGTCACGCCAAAGCTCGGGTGCTGCCGGGTCTGCCGGCTTGTGGAGAAGGCAGCTTGCGCGCGAACAGCTCGGCTGCATGACCACGCAGAGAGCGCTCTGCGACTTGTCTCTCATTCAGAAAACCGTCAGACTGCTTTGTTTTACAACCCTGGGTGAGACATTGCGCGTGCAGTCTCATTTTGGGAAAGTCTGAATTCCCCGGCAGCGGCTCTCTCTCAGAGGTGCTGACAGCCATTGCCCCTGGCACAGAGTCCCCAGGGCCGCATAGGGCGGAGCTAACACTGTCTGCTTGACCCGCCCATCCAACCTGAGCACAGCTGAGCTTCACAGACAACTGGCCTGGAGGTCAACCCTCCAAGTGCTAACAACGATTAACTGAGCTTAACTTCAGCAAAACTGTGCAGCCCATATCCACCTCAAGTAACTGGGGAGGTTGAGCCACTGTCCCTGTAGGAAGTCTACCACACAAAGCTAATTGACCAACTCAGGGAAGCAGCCACCATGCAGCGACATGGAAAGAAATCAGATGTGAAAGAAATGGAGGAAAAAAAACGACTGGACATGGAATTCAAAACCACGGTTATAGGGTTTTTCAAGAGGCTCCAACAAAAGGTCGAGGCCCATAAGGAAATAAGCCAGACCACAAAGGAAATGAATGAGTCCTACAAGGAAATGAAAGAAACCCTCAAGGATACAAAGGAGACGCTCAATGATATGAAAAAGGGCCAACCAGAAATTAAGCATACATTGACTGAAACAAAAAATATTATAGAGACCTAAAAGTGCCCTGGAGCACCCCAAGAACCAAGTTAAAGATTTGAAATACAAAGAGGTAAAATCCACTCAGCTGAAAAAGCAAGAAACCAAAAGAATCCAAAAAATTGAAGATAGTGTAAGGGGCCTCTGGGACAACCTCAAACATACCAACATCCGAATTATAGGGGTGCCAGAAAAAGCGGGAGGCCAAGATAATGAAAACCTATTAAGAAATAGTGACTGAAAACTTCCCACACCTGGTGAAAGAAATTGACTTAGGAGTCCAAGAAGTGCACCGAACACCAATATATAGAAACCCTAAGAGGACCACACCGAGGCACATCATAATTAAAATGCCAAGAGCAAAAGACAAGAAACAGTTGGTTACCTATAAGGGAGCACCCATACGATTGTCAGCGGATTTCTCAACAGAAACGATGCAGGCCAGACGGGAGTGGCAAGAAATATTCACAGTGATGAACAGCAAGAATCTACAACCAAGATTACTCTATCCAGCAAAGCTATCATGCAGAATTGAAGGGCAGATGAAGTGCTTCGCAGACAAGAGAAAGCTAAAGGAGTTCATCACCACCAAACCAATATTATATGAAATGCTGAAAGATATTCTTTAAGAAGAGGAAGAAGAAAAAGATAAAAGTGTAAACTAGCAACAACAAATACACATCTATCAACAAATGAATCTAAAAATCAAGTGAATTAATAAGCTGATGAACAGGATAAGCTGGTGAATGTAACAGAATCACGGACATAGAGAGGGAATGGACTGACAACTCCTGGGGAGAAAGGGGGTGTGGGAAGTGCAGGAAGAGACTGGACAAAAATCATGCAACTATGGGAGAGGACAGTGGAGAGGGGTGAGGGCGGAGGGTGGGATGGGTTCCAGGTGGAGGGGAACTATAGGGGGGAAAAAAGGGAACAATGTAATTAATATACTGAACGATAAAGATTAAAAAAAAAGTAACTATTTCTTACAAAACATTTTAAGTTACAAATTAACTTATTAGCATATCAACCTTACCAAATAAGTCTCCATTAAGGTCAAGCCCATCCCAGCAAAAGAAATCTGACTGGCCAGGCACAGTGTTTGAGCCTGGGCTTAAGAACCAGGAGGTCACACGTCCTGGTTGTGGACTTGATCCCCAAATAGGGGGCGTGCAGGACCCCCCTCCCCCTTCCTCTCTGAAAGCAATAAAAAAAAAGAGAGAGAAAATTATCTTTCACAGACACAAATCTCTGGGAAGACACTAATCCTTACAGAGCAAATAAGTGCTACAACAGCAAGTTCATTTGCAGTCTGACAAAAAAAAGACAAAAATGTTCTGACATCCAAATTAAGTTACCTATTAAATTATCTTAAGATTCAAAAACTGTCTAGAAATACCAAAAAAGTAAAACTTTCCCATTTGGTTTAGAAATGGTCAATATATTCAGAAACAGAAAAGGAAAGTTTGACACCTGTTCTACTTCTTCCTTTAGGGCAACATTCTGTAAAATAGGTTACACTTAAACACTTATTAGAATTCTAAATTCTATTCACAAACAACTAAAAAGTTGTAAGTCTATAGAAAACAACGAATGATTTTAAAAGATATAACAACCCTAAAATTTCTGAACCCAAGTCCCTACACAAAACTTGCTTTCAAGGCCCCATGCTAAGAGTTCACTGGATACAAAGTTGTAGAAGGCATAATCCCCCTACTGACACCCAGCAAACTTACTCCCAAAACTATGTTGAAATGCAAGTCTTGTGAAATTCCTCCTCTATATTCTCAAATAAACCTAAACACACTAAGAGCTGCTGTTTATTCACTCCCAATCCTTCGAAAGCGTTTTCTACCTGGAAAACTTCCCTCCCATAAGCCTTTACACAAACTTTTCCAGTTTTTCAACCTACTCCCCGAAGCCTTGACCCCGCCCCACCACCTACACACACCCACTAGGGAACCTCAACACTCCGCAGACACCACTGCACACGGGCGAACATAACACAGGTGCCTGCAAACCCAGCCCCTTTCCGCACACCCCGGAAACGACACCCCCTTTCGAACACACCGCACTCCAAAGCCTATTCCCCCTTCTCCCCCGCCCCCACTCACACCACCCCAGTCCACCCACCCACGTTCCCGGGGACCCTGCCTCCCCTCACTCCTCGGCTCGCCCGAGGGCATGGGAAGGGGAAGCACGAAAAAGGAAGGAAGAAGCAGGCCTAACCTGGGCCTCTCCGACCGCCTAAGGAGGCAGGAGAACCCGCGAGCCAGGCGGGTCTGCAGGGCCTCATCCGGCCTCACCCGGGCCCTCGGGCCCTAGGCCTTCCGCCCGCCGCCGCCCTCCCGGCCCCGACCACACTCACTTGCCAGTCGCGGTCCATCGAGTCCTCCGCCGCCGCCGCCAGCTGCGGCTCCAGCCCCCGGGGTCCCCAGGTCCGGCTTCTTGGACCCCGGGGGCGGCCCGGCCCCCCCGCCCGGGACCGCGCCGGGCGGAAAGCCGGCCACGGGCGCGCCCGCCAGCGCCAGGGGGACGCTGTTGCTATGGAGGCCGAGGCCCGCGGCCGCCCCGGCGGGGTCCTCGTGCAGGAACTGACACTCCTCCCCGTAGAAGCAAGTCTTATCTTTCGCATAGTAGCGGCAGTACTTGAGCTTCACTCCCGCCGCCGCCCCGCCGGGGACGCCCCCGACCCCCGGCGGGGCCACCACCGCCACCGCCGCCGCCAGCGCGGAGGAGGAGGAAGAGGAGGCGGCGGCCGAAGGGGGCGGGAGGCCGCCGCCACTGTTCATGGCAACGCCGCAGCCTCGTCTTCCGCTGCTGCCCGACGAGCCGTCGCCGTCGCCACCATAGACTGGGGAGGGACGAAGGACGCCGCCGGGGCCGGAGAAAAGCCGGGCGGGTGGGTCTGTCCCGCTGCGGGAGCCCTGGCCGCCCGGGGAGAGGGGGAGGGGAGAGGGGAGGGAGGACGGGGTAGGAGGGCGCGGAGGGGAGGGGGAGTTGGGATTCTCTCACTCACTCTCTCGTTCTCTTTTCTTAAAGGGGCCGTGCGGGACGACGGGGTGGGCGCGAGGGCCCAGGCGGGGATTTCGAGCGCGCGGGCTAGGGGAGGGGGAGCAGCAACCGCGAACAGGTGGGGAGGGCGGAGGTGCCGGTTTATTTTTAAATTCTGCCCCGACTCTCTTTCTCGCGCGCGCTCTGCTTCCTCGGAGTTGTTTATTCCATTTTCCTCTTCCTGAGACGGCCGTCGGCGCTGCGCATGCGCGGCGAGGCGCGGGGCCTTGTGGGTAGCGGGAACGCTAGGGAAAGCCCTGCCAGGCGGTCGGCCCCGGGGCGTCCACGAGCCTGCGTCAGAGGGGCGGGCGGTCCGCAATGGCGTTCCCACACGCTCATCCGGCTGGTGAAGTTCTCAGGAGAGGAACTATTTTATATAGCCTCTTACTTGTAAAGCCAGATGTTATTTTTTGACGGAAAGGACAAAAGTAACTGCAAAACGCGCTTGGAGGGCCCGCACCCGGAGAGGGAGCCCAAGCCCTTGCTCCATCTGAAGAATAGTTTTATCCTGTTGGCCATACTTCCTCCCCCTGTTTGTTTGTTTTTACCACCCTACTTTTTTCCTTCCCCGTGAAGGTGATGACAGCTACAGGGCGGATTAAATTCTGGCGTTCTATAAAAAAAAATTTTTTTAAGTTGATTTAGGCAAACCCCCTACTCGGTGCTGCACCTGTTTTCTCTGACTTTATGTTACTGAAAGCCTTCAGCCAAATATGAAAAATAAGATGCTTCCTGGTGACAACACTGTCTAGGCAGCAATGGAAGGCTCCATTTATAAATATATTAGGTTTTGTTTTTCAGCCTAGCCTTGATTTGAAATTCATTTTATGAAAGATACATTTTCCCCTCAGAGCTCTCTGATGCTTTGGTCTGCTATATTAAAATGTTTTCAGGAATTTTAAAGAATTTCTATGAAGGGAAAAGTAATTTTAGCACTTTAATTTTTCTTCTCTGTAAAAGGTTTTCTCAAAAAGCACTATGGCGGTTATTAAGGGTGACAGGGGGTGTTTGTTGGTAGTAATTAAGGAATTACAGCAAACAGAAGAGATCACAGAAGAACAGATATAAACAAGTGTGCCACAATGCAAAAAAGGGGAAAAGTGGATTCCATAGATCACAAACTGGTAAGCCTGGTGATGTTCCTTAGCTAAATTTGAAAATAATTACATTGTATTGTATCTTTGTTTTAAAACATTTTCCCATATTTATTCATTACTAGAGGCCCACTGCACGAAATTCTTGGGGTGGGGGGAGGGGGGTTGTCCCTCAGCCCAGCCTGCACCCTCTCCAATCTGGGACCCCTCGAGGGATGTCCCACTGCCCTTTTAGGCCTGATCCTTCTCACAATCCAGGACTGCTGGCTCCCAGCTGCTCACCTGCCTGCCTCCCTGATTGCCTCCCTAATCACTTCTGCCTGCCAGCCTGATCACCCCATAACCACTACTCTGCCAGCCTAATTGATGTCTAACTGCTCCCCTGTCAGCATGTTTGCCCCCAACTTCCCACCTCTGCCAGCTTGGTCACTCTTAACTGTCCTCACCTGCAGGCTTGATTGCCCCCAACTGCCCTCCCTTGCAGGCCTAGTCCCTCCCAACTGCCCTCCCATGCTGGCCTGATGGCCCACAATTGCCCTCCCTTGCAGGCCTGGAACCTCCCAATGGCCCTCCCCTGCTGGCCATCTTGTGGTGGCCATCTTGTGTCCACATGGGGGCAGGATCTTTGACCACATGGGGGCAGCCATCTTGTGTGTTGGAGTGATGGTCAATCTGCAAATTACTCTTTTAGTAGATAGGATAGAGGCCTGGTGCATGGGTGGGGGCCACCTGGTTTGCCCTGAAGGGTGTCCCGGATCAGGGTGGGGGTTCCCTTGGGGCATTGGACGGCATGGGTGAGGGGCCTATGGTGGTTTGCAGGCTGGCCATGCCCCCAGTGACCCAAGCAGAGGTCCTGGGATCTTGGATTAATTTATGTTCTACAGTAGAAACTTTGTAGCCTGGAGCGGAGCCAAGGCTTCTGCTCGCTCCATGGAGACAGCCATTTCTGTTTGGGTTTATTTAAATTCTATAATTGAAACTTTGTAGCCTAGAGTGGAGGCCTAGGCGCTAGGGCTGCAGAAGTTTGGCTTTCTCCATTGCCCAGGCAACCCTAGCCTCTGCTTTCTCCAGCTCTGTGGCTGCCGTTGGGATATATCTTCTATAATTGAAAGTTTGTAGCATTGAGTGGAGGAGGCCTAGGCAGGCAAGGGCAGGGGGAAAGTGTGGCTTCTTCCATTGCCAGGGAAACCCAAGCCTCCCTCCTGCTCTCAGTGGCTGCAGCCATCTTGGTTGGGGTTTATTTGCATAATTTGCTCCTGATTGGCTGATGGGTGTGGCTGTGGGGATGGCTTGATCAAAGGTATGGTCAATTTGCATATTGCTCTTTTATTAAATAGGGTTTTTTTCCCAAGTATATGGATTTACCTTGATTTTATTTTTTTTATATATATTTTATTGATTTTTCACAGAGAAGAAGGGAGAGGGATAGAAAGTCAGAAACATTGATGCGAGAGAAACATCGATCAGCTGCCTCTTGCACACCTCCAACTAGGGATGTGCCCGCAGCCAAGGTACATGCCCTTGACCAGAATCGAACCTGGGACCTTTCAGTCTGCAGGCCGACGCTCTATCCACTGAGCCAAACCGGTTCGGCTAGATAGGATATTTATTAATGCCTATTATATACAGGTACAAGGAACTGTGCTAGTAGCTAGAGAAGTAAAAGTAAACAAGATGCAGTCTTGTCTGAGTTACATGTTTTGTTTATCCTCTAGTTGGAGAGGCAGTAAGTACATGACAATTATAAACCAGTGTCTTAAGTGCTAACCTTATCACATTGGCTGATAGGGGATCTTACAGATGTTATACTTCATGTAGGAAGTTGATACCTTAATAGTAGGAGTTGAGAACATCTACTTTTAATTCGGAGAGAGCTGAGTTTCTAACCCAGTACTTACAATAGCTGTGTTACGCCTTAGCTGGCTTGGCTCCATGGAAGGAGTGTCGACCTGCACACTAAAGGTTCTGGGGTTCAATTCCAGTCAAGGGCACATGGTGGGGTTGCGGGCTCAATCCCCAGTGGGGTGCGTGCAGGAGGCAGCTGATCAATGATTCTCTCTCATCATTGATGTTTATCTCTCACTTCCTCTTTCTGAAATCAATAAAGAAAATTTTTTTTAATTTTTTAAAACAATAGCTGTGTTACTCTGGGTAAGTTGCTTCATTTTTCTATGCCTTATCTATAAAGCACATATGAATAGTACCTACTTCATAATATAAAAGAATATATATGAAATATCCCATGCTTAGTAATAATTATGTATGTTGCATTTATTGCTATTAGTAATATCACTAGTAGTAGTCAAGATATGAGAATACAGGAAAAAGCATTCCAGGCAAAACAAACAGCTTGTACAAAAGGCCCTGAGGAGAAAGAGAGATTATGCTGTAAAAACAGTGATCATGCAGCATTGAGCAAGGACCATATTATAGAAGTCCTTATAAAGCATGTTAAGGATTAGATTTTTTCTTGAGGACAATAGAAAGTTGGGTTTTATAAAGTCAGGTAATGACATAATCAGATGTCCCTTTAGAAAATAGCATTTGATCCATCTAAGAACCATAGGAGGAAACTAGAGAAGGTGGGTTACCACCATTTTGTTGCTGAACAAACTAAGACCTGGAGTTATACAAATTATCAGCTTTAAATTGCAAAGCCAGAACTTAAACTCAGAGCTTCTAATTACAAAATATGTGCTTTTCCTATTCATTACACATTTTGCCATTTCTAAGTGAAAGTATATGCCTTTTGATGGCTTAGAAAGCAGTGTCTTATGGAGAGACAACAAAGGTTCATTAAGTTCATGCCAAATTAAGTATGTCATTCAAACCCTTATTGAGAATCTATATATTATGTACCAATCAAGTTCTGTTTTAGACTCTAATCTACGAAAATATGTAGGATATAGACTGTCATCAAGAATTACTGGGAATCATAAGGGAAACGCCAAAGATAACTTGTCCCTAAACACCATGTTTGACAAAGTTTTCTATTAAATCCTGTGAACAAGATGAGAGAAAGTACACTGAGATACTAGAGCTAGGTGACTTCAGTACTCTGTCTGATTAGTCATTATGGACGTATTGAAAAGGCTAGCTTTAGAGCTCCTTGAACAATATCCATAGAGTATTGATAAATTGGTATATTTCAACATGGTCTTTACAATCTTCCTTTGGACACTCCTTAGCCTACTTTTAATGGTGGGGGGATGGTATCTACTGCCTAGATGAACAACTATATAGTGTATTTAGTGTGCTGCAAAAACAAGGGGGATAAATAATTCAATAAATGACAGAATTTCTAAATCTCCATCACGTAGAAAAGTTTGCCACTGCTAATGAACAAAACCTGAATTAAATTGGGGAAAACAGAGCAGTCACTTATTTTGTTATTAATCCTCGCCCGAGGATATTTTCCCATTGGTTTTTAGAGAGAGTGGGAGAGGGAAAGACACAGAGAAAGGTCAATCTGAGAGAAAAACATCGATTGGTTGCCTCCTGGAGGAGCCCCTACCAAGCCCAGGATGGGGAAGAGCTGCAACCAAGGACCCTTTAGTCACTCCATTGAACCAACCTGGCTAGGGCAAAACAGTCACTTTAATGCATTTTTGTTGATACGACAATCTCTTATCCCATCCCACCCCAGGCAAGTCAGCAGTGTATTTCCCAAAGCCCTTTAAAATGTACATTGCCCACCCAAAAAAAATAAATACATAAAATGTACATTGCCTTTGAAATAGTATTATTCTATTTAAATAATTCCTAAAAAATAACTATAGGTGTTATGCTTCAGTGTGGTCAGTGGAAAAGAGAAAAGTTGTGAACAATCTAAATTCTGAAAACCAAGGGGAATCCTACCTAATAAAAGAGTAATATGCAAATTAACAATACCTCCAATCAAGCCACGCCCATCAGCCAATTAGGAGAAAATTATGCAAATAAACCAAGACGGCTGTAGCCACTGAAAGCAGAAGAGAGCCTTGGGTTTCCTCGGCAGTGGAGGAAGCCAAGCTTTCCACCTGCCCTTGCCTGCCTAGGCCTCCACTCAATGCTACAAAGTTTCAATTATAGAAGATACATAATTCCAACAGAAATGGCGGCAGCCACAGAGAGCAGAGGCCAGGGTTGCCTGGGCAATGGAGGAAGCCAAACTTCTGCAGCCCTAGCACCTAGCCCTCCACTCAGAGCTACAAAGTTTCAAACAGAGACAGGAGCCAAGATGACAGCATAGGTAAACACCTATTTTGCTGCCCCACACAACAATTCCAAAACTACAACTTAACAACAAAACGAACATCATCCAGAATCACTGGAAAGCTGGCTGAGTGAACATTCCACAAATAAAAGTAAAGATAGGACACTGTGACTCAGAGGAGCAGCAGGGCGCAGCCTTGAAGATACTCGCGTAGCCAGAGGTTCGGAGCTGTGCACGCGCGAGTGGAAAAGGGCGGACAGCAGCAAACTCAGCTGGTTTTCTCCAACGGGGAGGGCAAAGGCATCCCACTGCACTGATTCCCCAGTTCCAGGCGAGGTCCGAGGTCCGGGGAAGACACGCTAAAACCCGGGCATGGCAGAGGTCTGCGAGCTTGAGGAGAGTACGTGTAAACTTGGAACAGCAGTTTGCGTGTAAACTTGGGGACAGAACTGTGCAACAGCGCAGAGAGGACTCGGGACTTGCTCCCTCATTTGGGAGACCACTGGACTGCTTTGTTTTACAACCTTGGGAGAGACTTTGGGTGTGCAGACTCATTTGGGGGAGAGGCAGGGTTGTCTGGCAATGGGGCAGACCAGCGGTTGCTTTCTCTCGGAGGTGCGTGCAGCCGTTACCACCCAGCACAGAGACCCATGCGCTGTATACGGCATAGCTGACGCTGCCTGCTCAGCCTGGAAACTCTGCCCATCCAAACTGAACACAGCTTACCCTCACAGTCAATTGGCTTGGAGGTCAAACCCTCCTAGTGCTAACAACAATAAGCTGGGCTTAACTTCAACAAGACTGTACAACCCATAAAGGACTGCAGCAAGAGTATCCACCTCAGGTAACTGGGGAGGCTGAGCCACTGTCTCTTAGAGGACATCTACCACACAAAGCTAATGGACCAACTCAGGAGCCACAATGCAGAGACATGGAAAGAAATCAGATGTGAAAGAAATGGAGGAAAAAAGACGACTAGACATGGAATTCAAAAGCACAGTAATAAGGTTTTTCAAGAGGCTCCTAGAAAAGGCCGATGAACTTAATGAGAACTATGAGGAAATGAACAAGACCTACAAGGAAATCAATGTGACCCAGGAGGTTATGAAAAAGGACCAACTAGAAATTAAGCATACACTGACTGAAATAAAAAATATTACACAAAGACCTAAAAGCAGTCCAGAGGACTGCAAGAACCAAGTCAAAAGATTTGAAATACAAAGAAGCAAAATCCACTCAGCCAGAAAAAGCAAGAAGCAAAAAAAATCCAAATAATTGAAGATAGTTTAAAGGGCCTCTGGGACAACCTCAAGCATGCCAACATCCGAATTATGGGAGTGCCAGAAAAAAAGAGAGAGCAAGATAATGAAAACCTACTTGAAGAAATAGTGACTGAAAACTTCCCCCACCTGGTGAAAGAAATTGACCTAAAAGCCCGAGAAGAGCACAGAACCCCAAAATATAGGAATCTAAAGAGGACCACACCAAGACACATCATAATTAAAATGCCAAGAGCAAAAGATAAAGAGAGAATATTAAAAGCAGCAAGAGAAAAACAGTTACCTATAAGGGAGCACCCATACGATTGTCAGCAGATTTCTTAACAGAAACCATGCAGGCCAGATGGGAGTGGCAAGAAATATTCAAAGTGATGAATAGCAAGAATCTACAACCAAGATTACTCTATCCAGCAAAGCTATCATTCAGAATTGAAGGTCAGATAAAGTGCTTTGCAGATAAGAAATAGCTAAAGGAGTTCATCACCACCAAACCAATATTATATGAATTGCTGAAAGATATTCTATAAGAGGAAGAAGAAAAAGGTAAGAATATAAATTATGAACAATAAATATACATCTATCAACAAATGAATCTAAAAATCAAGTTAATTAATAATCTAATGAACAGGATAAACTGGTGAATATAACAGAATCATGGACATAGAGAGGGAATGGACTGACAATTCTTGTGGAGAAAAGGGGTGTGGGAGGTGCAGCAAGAGACTGTACAAAAATCATGCAACTATGGGAGAGGACAGTGGGGGGGGTGAGGGCAGAGGGTGGATGGGTACTGCTTGGAGGAGAGCTATAGGAGGAAAAAAGGGGGGGACAATGTAATTAATAAACCTAACAGTAAAGTTTCAAACAGAAATGGCTGTCACCTGGGAGCGAGCAGAAGGCTTGGCTCCACTCTAGGCTACAGAGTTTCAATTGTAGAACATAAATTAATCCGAGGGCCTCCACTTGGGTCTCTAGGGGAGTGGCCTGCCTGCAAACCACCACAGGCCTCTCGCCCTGGCTGCCCCACACCTCAAGGGAACACCCACCCTGATCCAGGACACCCTTCAGAGCAAACCAGCTGGCCCCCACCCATGCACCAGGCCTCTATTCTATCTAATAAAAGAGTAATACGCAGGTTGACCATCACTCCAATACACAAGAGGGCTGTCCCCATGTGGTGAAAGATCCTGTCCCCATGTGGACACAAGATGGCCACCACAAGATGGCCAGTAGGGGAGGGCAGTAGTGTGGAACCAGGCCTGCCAGGGAGGGCAGTTGGGGGCAGTCAAGCCTGCAAGGGTGGGCAGTTCGAGGTGACCAGGCTGGCAGAAGAGGAAAGTTGGGGGTCACCAGGCCTGTGGGGATGGGCAGTTTGGGGGGACCCAGGCCTGCAAGGAGAGCAATTTGTGGGAACCAGGCCTGCAGGGAAGGGCAGTTATGGTTGACCAGGCTGGTAGCGGAGGGCTATTGGAGGGCCCAGGCCTATAGGGGAGGACAGTTGGAAGCGATCAAACCTGCAGGAGATGGCTGTTAGACGTGACAAGGACTGCAGAGGAGGGAAATTGGCTGGCATGGGAACAGTTAGACATCAATCAGGCTGGCAGGAGAGTGGTTAGGGGGTGATCAGGCTGGCAGGCAGAAGCAATTAGGGGCAATTGAGTGCAGACTGGGTTGACAGATTACCCCCCCCCCCCCGTGCATGAATTTCATGCATCAGGCCTCTAATCCTATCTAATAAAAGAGTAATATGCAAATTGACTGTTCTTACGATCAAGCCACGCCCACCAGCCAATAAGTAGCTGGGTCAGAGCCAGCTAGGTCTAAGTCCTGGGCCAGGGCGGGTGGAGCCAAGGCAGCCAGCAACCAGCGTGCGGCCCCCAGGTCCAGGCGGTTGCCAGCGGCCTGGCCTAAGGCCAAGGCCAGGAGGGCAGAGCTGAGGTGGTGAATTAAAAATCTGATGAACAGGATAAACTGATGAATATAACAGAATTATGGGCATAGAGAGGGAATGGACTGACAATTCTTGGGGAGAAAAGGGGTGTGGGAGGTGCAGCAAGAGACTGGACAAAAATTATACACCTATGGGAGAGGACAGTGCGGGAGATAAGGTCAGAGGGTGGGATGGGTACCGGGTGGAGGGAAGCTATAGAGGGGAAAAAGGGGGAACAATGTAATTAATAAACTGAACAATAAAGGTTAAAATATTTTTTTTAGAAAGCATCAAGCCTGGCCAGAGTAGTTCAGTGGTTAAGTATTGATCTAAGAACCAGGAGGTCAGAGATTGATTCCTGGTGAGGGCATATGCCCAGGTTGCAGGCTTGATCTTCAGTGTGGGATATGCAGAGGGCAACTGATCAGTGATTCTCTTTCACATTGATGTTTCTATCTCCCTTTCTGTTCCTCTCTGAAGTCAACAAAAATATATATCTTTTATATGATAGCATCAAAAATGTACAACAATGCTTATGACACATTGTAAATATTTAACAATAAAAAATTATATATGCTGCATTGTTATAGTGATGTAAACAATTACATAATAAAGATTAACTGTCTCAAAACAATTGTGTTTTTACTAAGATGGGACAATAGAGTAGATACTTCCCAAATTTGTATCATAAACATTATTTCTATAATAGAAAAATAAGCATTAAAATTTACTGTAACAATCTTAAGCTTTTAATTCTGAGGAGCACATGGATGTATATTAAATTGTTCTCTGTATTTTGGTGTGTTTTTTGCAAATAAACTAATTTGAATACAATTGGACACTCATTGGTATTCAAATTTTCATTAGTCTAATGTTTCTCAAGATATATTTCATGGAAGACAGTTCAACAGTATATTAATTGGTACTACACAAAGAAAAACATCCTATTGTTGAGAATGTTTGGGAAACATGGAAGTAAATTTTATTTCAAGTTTTTTTCTACCCTTGAATATGTTCATGATGTGTTGTAATTATCTAAAAGCAGGATATAGTATGGAGAATTTACCAAAAAGTTTTGCCATAGGACACTTTTTTCTTTAGTCACTTTGTGGAGTTAGTGGATTTTTGAGAAACACTAAAATCTGATGAACAGGATTAACTGGTCCTAATCACATGCCTTCTCATTTTCCTGGTATAACCTATTTTAAAATTTGTCCACATTTTTTAAAATATTTTTTTTATTTCAGAGAGGATGGGAGTGAGAGAGAAAAAAAATCAATGATGAGAGAGAATCATTGATTGGCTGCCCCTTGCACACCGCACACTGAGGATCAACTCTGCAAACCAGGCATGTGCCCTGACCAGGAATCAAACAATAACATCCCTCATTTGTAGGTCCGTGCTCAACCACTGAGCCATACTTGCCGAGCGGGCCACATTTTTAAGTTGATTTGAGAGACAGAGAGAGAAGAAGGGAGAAAGATGTAGGGAAACATGGATATATTTTCCACTTATTTATGCTTTCATTGGTTGAGTTTTGTATGTGCCCTGAGCAGGGATTGAACCCACAATCTTGGTGTATCCAGGCAGACACTCTAATCAGTGGAGCTACTCTACAGGGCTGTCTGCATTCTTTAATCCACTCCACCCCAACCCTTCTAATGCATTTTCTAGTTTATACATCTATTTTAAAACAAAAACAAAACACTGTCCTTGCTTGTTAGAACAGGAGCCCATTCTATCTGGAGCTAACCTTTTCTCTCATGCTCTGAACTTTCCCTAACATTTCCTCAGGAATCTAGTCCTTCTCCATCTTACCTTTTCTGACTCTTCTTTAAATGTTTGTGCTGCTGAAGGAAAGAACACTCTGACTCGCCTTTTACTACATGAATATGAAAAGTCTCATATTTAAATTTTAAGGCTGTCATTCTATTGTGAACCTTCTCAAGCCAGTTTGGCCTGCAGACAAGAGTCCCCGGTTTGATTCCGCTCAAGGTTACATACCTCAGTTGTAGGCTTGATCCACTACCCTGATTGGGACATGTGTGGGAGGCCACCAATCGATGTTTCTCTCTCCCCCACTCCCTTCTCTCTAAAAAACCAATGGAAAAAATATCCTCAAGTGAGGATTGATTAAAAGAAAGAAAGAAAGAAAAATCCCAGGAACAAACACTGCTGGTAGGAGGGCTAACTGATATAGCCTCTTTGGGGGGCAGTTGTAACAAGTATAAAATTTTTAAATTTTCATGCCTTATTATCCAACAATGCCACTCTTGGTATCTACTCTAGACGAACACTTGTGCACAAGGAAGCATATATAATGATGTTCATTTGAGACGTTGATAATAATCAAATAACCTAAATGTTCATAGAGAGATGGAATTACATGTGCCATTATTCTCTAAAATTTCTAGTTGAGTAAAAAGGCATGATGCAGCCGGGCCAGTGTGGCTGTGCATCAGTGTTTGAGCCACCCATGCACGAACCTGGAGGTCAATTCCTAGCCAGGGCCCATGGCCAGGTAGGGGTGATTCAGGAGGCAGCTGATTGATGATTATCTCTCATTGTTGATATTTCTGTCTCTCCTCCTACCTTCCTCTCTCTGAAATCAATAAAAACATTTTTTAAATGGTATGATGCAGATAAAAATTACCTAGTCTCTTCTCACATTTTGTATCTCCTAAAAACACATTTTATAGGCAACTGCCTACCTCTATTAATAGAATTGTCTCTTTAGGTAGGTAGGATTCCATTCCACTGCTGCTTGCCAAACCACACTCAAAACTTAGTGGCTGAAAACCGTAGCAGTCGTGTATTTCTCATAATCCACAATTTTGGTAGTATTTGTCAGGAATGACTCATCTTCGCCCCATGTCATCTGCTGGGACAGCTTGTCTAGGAGCTGGGGATCCATTTTCAAAATATCTCACTCACCTGGCTGGCAAGTTGAGTAGTTGTCATATGGAAAGCATCCAAGCCTATGGGCCAACATTCTTCACTCTGCTCCACCTGGTCTTCAGTGGAGGCTGCTTGGGCTTCCTCACAGCCTGGCGGCTGGGTTCTCAGAGTACGTATCTGATGTGAATTAGGCAGAAACTTCATGGTCTTTTCTAACTGAGCCTAGGAAGTCACATAGCATCACTTCCACTATAGCCTAATCATGAAAGCAGGTGGGGAATTACTCTACTTTATGAGAAGGTCATTTTTTTAAAATATACTTTATTATTGATTTTTTACAGAGCGAAAGGGAGAGGGATAGAAAGTCAGAAACATCGATGAGAGAGAGACATCGATCAACTGCCTCCTGCACGACCCCCACTGGGGATGTGCCCGCAGCCAAGGTACATGCCCTTGCCGGAATCGAACCCAGGACCTTTCAGTCCGCAGTTCGACGCTCTATCCACTGAGCCAAACCGGTCTTGGCGAGAAGGTCATTTCTAAGAGCATGTGGGATGGGAGATATTGTTGAAGCCATCTTTGGGAAATATAATCTGCTATAACATGCTAATTTAAAAATCAGACTCAAAAATTTGCAAGTAAAAGTATTACTATATACTTTTATGTATAACAATACGGCAAGAAATACTTGCAAAGATAAAGCAGGACATTTCATATTGAAAGTTAAAGTCACCAAAGAGATTTAATAGTTCCAAATTTCTATGTATACAATATATACTCAAAATGTGTAATGTAAAATTGTCCAAACCAAAAGGAGAAAAATAGATAAATTCACATTCAAAATGGGAAATTTTGAACACATGATAGACTAAACAGACAAAATCAGTAAGGGTACAGAAAATGCAAATATGATAAACCAACTTTACCTGTTAGGCAATTCACCTACAATAGCAGAATATATACATTTTTTCAAGTGCATACAGAACATTTATAAAACTGACCATATGATGAGCCATACAAGCAGGTTTCAATGAATTTCAAAGGATTAAAAATAATCTATAGTCTCTAATCATAATGGAAGTAAACTAGAAATTAATAACATCATTTCTAGTAACCCAAATGTATTTCTTCAGTCTGACCTCTCGATGTGTATGTCATTATTATTTGAATTTTCATAGATATTTCAACTGTACCATGTCTAAAACTGCATTCTCAATATTTTCCCAAACTTCTTTTTTTTAAATATATTTTATTGATTTTTTTACAGAGAGGAAGGGAGAGGGATAGAGAGTTAGAAACATCAATCAGCTGCCTCCTGCACACCCCCCACTGGGGATGCACCCGCAACCAAGATACATGCCCTCAACCAGAATCGAACCTGGGACCCTTGTGCACCAGGCCAACGCTCTATCCACTGAGCCAAACCGGCCAGGGCTTTCCCAAACTTCTTCCCCTGCCAGCCTTTTTCATCTTAGGAAAGGACATCTCCAAATACCCCGTTTCTTAGGGCAGAAACCTAAGATCCTGAGCATTCCTCCCTAACTCCCTTCACTCTACCTTCAAAATACATCCACCTTCTTCTCTTCTCCTCCACTACCATGCCCCTTGCTCATATCATCATCACCTCTCTCCTAGAGGATTGTGTTAGCTTCCTACTTTATCTTGTGCAATCCATTCTCCAAAAAGCAGCCAATCAACATTTTAAAAACACAAATTGTCAAAGGATACAAACATCCATTTATAAGATGAATAAGTTCTGGGGATCTAATAGTCAATGTAGTAACTATACTAATAAAAGGGTAATATGCTAATTAGACCAGATAGACTGGACATCTTCCAGACGTCCTTCACATGTCCTTCAGGACAAAGCCATAGTGATGGGACCTACAGAACAGTTAGGGGCAGCAGGAGAAAGCAGTTAGGGGCGATCAGCCAACAGGGGAGAGCTACTAGGGGCATCAGGCAGGCAGGCGGAGACAGTTAGGGGCAATTAGGCAGGCAAGGGAACCATTAAGGGCATCAGGCAGGAAGGCAGAGTGGTTAAGGGTGACCAAGCAAGAAGACAGGTGAGTGGTTAGGAGCCAGCAGTCCCAGATTGTGAGAGGGATGTCTGACTTCTGTGAGATCGGGCCTAAACCAGAATTCAGACATCCCCCAAGAGGTCCCAGATTGGAGAGGGTACAGCCTGGGCTGAGGGAACCCCTTCTTGCACAAATTTCATGCACAGGGCCTCTAGTCTATATAATAAAAGCCTAAGTGACCTTTACAGTGGAACGACCAGAACTACCAGTTGCTATGATGCACACTGACCATCAGAGAGCAGATGCTCAATGCAGAAGTTGCCTCCTGGTGGTTAGTGTGCTTCCCCTGTGGGTACCACTCAGCCAAAAGCCGGACTCGTGGCTGGCAAACACAGTGGCAGTGGCAGGAGCCTCCCCTACCTCCATGGCAGTGCTACAGAGCAGCAAGCCGAATGGTAAGGAGCAGTGAGCAGGCAGGCGGTACAGAGCAAGAGATTCCAGACTGCGAGAGGGATGCCCAACTGCCGGCTTAGGCCCATGGACATCCCCCAAGGGCTACGGACCGTGAGAGGATACAGCCCAGGCTAAGGGAAGCTCCCTTGCCCCCCCCCCGCCCCCCGTGCACGAATTTTTTTGCACTGGGCCTATAGTAGTTAATACTTTGTTACAGCCTAGCTGGTTTGGTGCAGTGGATAGAGCATCAGCTCATGGACCAAAGGGTCCCAAGTTTGATTCCAGTCAAAGGTGCATACCTTGGTCGCAGGCTCAATTTCCGCTCCTGGTTTGAGTGCGTGCAGGGGGCAACCAATTGATGTTTCTGTGTGTCTCTCTTCCTCCCACTCTCTCTAAAAATCTATGGAAAAATATACTTGGGTAAGGATTAACAAAAATAATAATAATGATACTTTGTTACATGTTTGAAAATTGCTAAGAACGTAGCTCTTAAATGTTCTCACAACACACAAAAAATGTAATTACATGGGATGACGAATGTGTTAACTAAACTAATTGTGGTAATCATTTTGCAATACTGTATACACATGTGTCAAATAATCATATTATATATCTTACACAATCTTACATGTCAATTATATCTCAATACAGCTGGGGGAAAATAAAAAGTAAAAATTATAACTGGAGCCCAGGCCATTGTGGCTCAGTTGGTTGGAGCCTTGGCCAACACACCAAACGGTGGAGAGTTTAATTCCTGGTCAGGGCACATACCTAGGTTTCTGATTTGATCCTGGTTAGGGCACCTATGGGAGGCAACTGATCAATGTTTCTCTCTCTCTATCTCTCTCCCTCCTTGTCTCTCTCTCTCTCCCATTCCCTCTCTTTAAAAATAATGAAAAATATATTCTCAGTGAGGATTAAAAAAAAAAAAAAAACTGCATCCCAGCTGGTGGGGCTCAGTGTTAGGGTGTCAGCCCATGAACTAGGAAGTTTGACTCCAGGTCAGGGCACATGCCTGGACTGTGGCTCCATCCCCAATGTGGGGTGTGCAGCAAGCAGCCAACTAATGATCTTCATCATTGATGTTTCTATCTCCCTCTCCATTCCTCTCTCTAAAATCAATAAAAACATATTTTAAAAAATTATAACCGGAGAATCAATCATAGCCCACACCTACCCCCATTAAAATTTGCATTCATTTCCCATTGAATTCAATATATATCTAAACTCCTTGGGATGGCCATCAAAGCCTTGAATGATACAATGTATCTCTCTAGCTCATTTCTTGTTAGTACAGCCTCACTGGTCTTATTTGAGTTCCTTGGTATAACTCTTTCATATTTCAAGATCTTTTTATACACACTATTTCCTCTGCCTGGAATGCGGCCTCCTACCCCTACCCCAACACACACTTTGGCTAACTAGTTTGTATAAATCTGAGGTCTCAGTTTAAATCTCCTTGGAAAAACTTCTCTTACCATCCAATTTAAATCAGGTTTCTGTTATATAGTCTTTCATTAGCATCCTATGCTTTTAGCATACACCATAATTTGTAATTATAAATTGTTTAATGTTTGTCTGTCATACTGGGCTATAAGCTCTATAAGGGCAAGGACTGTTTCTATTTAGTTGTGTTTGATGCACAAAATTTTCAGTAGATATTTGTTGAATGAATGAGTAAACAATGTAATGCCAAAGTAAAATTAGAGCAAGCCTACTAAAATTATGGTATAGGACTAGAAAAAAATAATCTCTGCTCTGACTATTATCTTTTGGTATGGTTCATGTCAGTATTGTTTGTAAGGTTTCTCAATGCCAAATATTTTGTTTTCTCAGCCTAATAATAATTACTATCTGTTGAATTATAGACTTTTTAGAGTTAAAAAGCATGCTCAGAGCTAGAAGTAACCATATAGGTGGAAAAATAAAAAAATGTGGCCTACTAAGGCTATACATGTGTAAATGACACAGCTAGGACAGGACTCTAGATGTTGTAATAATGGCCATGCCAGTGATATTTTCTGGACTAGCAATGAGCTACATGAAAAGGGAGAGAGTATGAAATGGTAAATGCTAAGTAAACTAATAAAATTATTTAATGCCTGGCTGCGTGGTTTAGTGGTTGAGCCTAAACCTATGAACAGTTAGATTCCCAGGCAAGGCACATGCTCAGGTTGTGGGCTTGATGCCCAGTCATGGGCATACAAGAGGCAACCAATCATTCTCTTTCATCACTGATGTTTCTAGCTCTCTCTCTCCCTCACATCCTCTCTGAAATAAATAAAAATATATTTTTAAATATATTTTATGACATACTTTTTAATTTTTTTATTTTGGTTAATCCTCACCTGAGAATATTTTTCCATTGATTTTTAGAGAGAGTGGAAGGGAGGTTGAGAGACAGAGAGGAACAATGATGTGAAAGAGACACATCGATTGCTTGCCACCCTAGTGCCCCAACTGGGGCTGGGGATTGAGTCTACAACCAATGTACATGCCCTTGATCAGAATCCAGCTAGGGCAAGGACACGGTTTTAATACCTATAACATTTCAAACTACTTTCAATTCTGTTTATCAACTTTCCAAATAAAAATCTGTAAGATATTATTTTATAATAATTTTTAAAATATATTTTATTGATTTTTTTACAGAGAGGAAGGGAGAGGGATAGAGGGAAACATTAAAGAGAAAGAAACATCAATCAGCTGCCTCCTGCACACTCCCTACTGGGGATGAGCCTGCAATCAATGTACATGCCCTTGATCAGAATCGAACCTGGGACTCTTCAGTCCGCAGGCTGACGCTCTATCCACTGAGTCAAACCGGTTAGGGCTATTCTATAATAATTGAGCATTTTAATATTTTTGAGCATTTTAATATTTTTAAACTACCTATAGGAATATATTACAACTTCATATATTTTAGAATATTTTTGTATTTAAAAATTACTACATGGATTAGATTATTATATTCCATCAAATATAAGGCCAATGATTATAACATACAGTGTTATTTTGTGTAATTCTAAGATAAACAGTCTTGCCTGGCTGGCAAGGATCAGTGTTGAGCGTCAAACTATGAACCAGGAGATCTTAGTTCAATTCCCAGTCAGGTCTCATGCCTATGTTGTGGGCTTAATCCCCACTATGGGGCTTGCAAGAGGCAGCTGATCAATAATTCTCTCTCATCATTGATGTTTCTATCTCACTTTCCCTCCAAAATCAATAAAAACATATTTTTAAAAAAGAAAAGTCTTCAATACCCAATTAGAGAGCAAAATGCCCACAGCAAGTTTTCTATCTTGTGGGCTTTCTGAGGCCCACTAAGAGACTGAGAATAGCAATTAGCCTGCAGGGAGAAGCAATTGCCACATCCTGTTGGAAAAGCTCTCACCCCACCTGTGGACAATTGCTTGTGGCTACTCAAAATCGAATCCAATCAGCCTGCAGGCAGAGGCAGATCTATGGAGGCTTCAGGCTTTACCTTATCTAATTAGTCAGAAACAGCATTTGGGTCAGTGCCAAAGACACCACTCTAGACTGCACAGGAAAGCAAATGCCAGAAGGACATCACCTGCACACTCTCCGCCCCCCTGCCGCTCACCGCCACCACCACCATTACCACAGACACCATCCCGGACCACTTTGTGAAGAAAAAGCCAGAGGGACCCCAAGTACCTGCAGCTGGCACCTGAGGGACCAGATATGTGGGGGAAGGCAGTATAGCTCAGACCAAGGACAATCAAAGTATGAGACTCAAAGCAGATGCAGCCTCTGAGCTAAGGAGTCCCCAACCATTGGACAACTCAGGTCTTCAACCTCTCTGACCTTAATCAAGTTGCCCAGGGCCAGAAAGGAACAGTGACTCATATGCACCTGCACTAGAGAAGTTCCCAGGAGACCCAGGATAGACTCCCCAAGGGATCACATTCAACAAGGTCAGAGCAAAATCTAGTGAGCCCCACTTGACCCAAAGCACTTGTATAACAGCTGGCATTACAGCACTGGGGTTGAACCTCACTGGTAGCAAGTTGGAGAGGAGATTCCTCCCATGAGCAAGAGATCAAAAATCAAGTTCCAATTACAATAGGAAAGCCTGAATAACTCACACAAAGGACATCACTAGAGTACCCAGCTCATGTGAACAAAGAGATTGCATCACTGGACCTCTCAACACATTTTCTACGTAATGCCATCCCACAAATACTGGGAGGCATAACAGTTTTCTCTAATACATAGAAGCAAATACAAGACACAGCTAAAATGGGGAGACAAAGAAACCCCAAATTAGAGAAAAGAATGAATCTCAAGGAAAAAAAACAACACTAAATGAAGTGGAGGCAAGCAACCTATCATACATGGAGTTCAAAGCAATGGTTATAAAGATGCTTAAGAGTCTTAGTGAAAATTACAACAGCATGAAAAGGGAAACAGAGGCCATGAACAAGAACAAATGAAGAATGATATATCTTACACCAAGAACACACTGGAAGGTATTAAAAGTAGACTGGATGAAACAGAGAATCAAATCAGCAATCTGAAAGACAAGGTAAAAATAAATACCTAATTATAGCATGAAAGAGAAAAAGCAGAAGGCTGGCTTAAGGGAGCTCTGGGACAACATGAAATGTAACAACATCATCATTACAGGAATACCAGAAGGGGAAGAGGATGAGCAAGGAACAGAGAACCTGTTTAAAGAAATAATGACAAAATTTCCCCAACTTGGTGAAGGAAAATGTCACACAAGTTAAGGAAGCACAAAGAGCCCCAATCAAGATGAACCTAGACACACCACAATTAAATGGCAAATGTTAAGAACAAAGAAAAAAATCTTAAAGGCAGCAAGAGAGAGACAGAAAATTACCTACAAAGGAGTTCCCATTAGAATGTCAGCTGATTTCTCAATAGAAACACTTCAGGCCAGAAGGATGTGGAATGGAGTACTTAAAATAATGAAAAACAAGGGCCTAAATCCAAGACTACTGTATCAAGCAATGCTATCATTTAAAATTTAAGGTAAATAAAAAGCTTTCCAGACCAAAAAAAAAAAAAGGTTAATTACCACTAAACTGGCAATTCAAGAAATGTTAAATAGACTGCTTTAGGAAGAAGAAAAGGCTGAAACCAGTTTGGCTCAGTGGATAGAGCATCAACCTATGGACCTAGGGGTCCCAGGTTCGATTCTGGTCAAGGGCATGTACATTGGTTGTGGGCACATCCCCAGTTGGGAGTGTGCAAGAGGCAGCTGATTGCTGTTTCTCTCTCATCAATGTTTCTGACTTCCTATCCCTCTCCCTTCCTCTCTGTAAAAAAAAAATCAATAAAATATATTTTAAAGAAGAGAGAGAGAGAGGATCATAGGCATAAAGAAAATAAAAATGGCAATAAATAATACTTATGGATAATAACCTTCAATGTAAATGAATTAAATGCTCCAGTCAAAAGATATAGGGTGATTGAATGGATAAGAAAGCATAACCTATATATATATGCTATCTAAAAGAGACACACTTCAGAACAAAAGATACATTCAGACTGAGAGTGAAAGGATGGAAAAAACATATTCCATGCAAATGTAAAGGGTTAAAAAGCTGGGTAACAATAATCATATCAGACAAAATAGACTTCAAAACCAAGGCCATAATAAGAGACAAAGAAGGCCACTTCATAAATTCTAAAGGAAATGACTCAACAAGAAAATATAACCCTTATAAACACATATGTACCCAATATAAGAGCACTCAACTACTTAAAAAAAACTCTTGATGGACTTTAAGAAAGAGATTGCTACATAGTCATAGTAGGGGATCTTAACACCCCCACTAACATCACTGGGTAAATCTTTCAGACAAAAAATGAACAAGGAAACAGAGGCCAGAAATGAGATGCTAGATCAGAAGGATCTAACTAATATTTGCAGAAAATTTTACTCCAAACCAACAGAATGTACATTTTCAAGTGCACATGGAATATTCTCAAAGGTTAGGGCACAAAACAAGTCTATGCAAATTCAAGAATGTTGAAATAATACAAAGCGCATTCTCAGATCACAATGGCATAAAGTTAGAAATCAACTATAATAAAAACAACTCAAAAACACTCAAATAGTGGAGGCTAAATAGCATGTTATTAAACAATGAATGGATTATCAATGAGATCAAGCAATAAATTAAAAACTTCCTGGAAACATGAAAATGAACGTGCACCACCCAAAACCTATGGGACATGCCTAAAGCAGCCCAGAGCAGGAAGTCCACAGCATTATAGGCCTATCTCAGGAAACAAGGAAAAGGACTAATAAACTATCTAACCTTACAAATAAAGAAATTACAAAGAAAACACAAGGAAAGTCCAGAGGCAGTAGAAGGAAGGAATTAATAAAGATCAGAGTGGAAATATATGATATAGAGACTAAAAAAGCAAAAGATCAATAAATCCAGGAACTGGTTCTATGAAAATATAAACAGGATTGATTAACCCCTAGCCAGACTCATCAAGAAACAAAGAGAGAGGACCCACATAAATAAAATCAGAAATGAAAGAGGTGATATAACAATGGACACCACCGAAAAACAAAAGAAAAGCAAACGCTGTGATCAACTATATGCCAACAAACTGGAAAACCTGGGCAAGATGGACAAATTGCTAAAAGCATACAATCTTCCAAAACTCAAATCAAGAAGAATCAGAAAACCCGAGTAGGTCAATAACAACTGATGAAATTGAAGCAGTAATTTAAAAAATTCCAGTAAACTGAAGTCCTAGACGAGGTGTATTTATATCAGAACAATTTACAGGTGAATTTTAGCAAACACTCAGAGAACTAACACCTATCCTCCTCAAACTATCCCAAAAAAATCAAGAGGAAGGAACAATTCCAAGCTCTTTTTACAAAGCAAGCATTATCCTAATTCCAAAACCAGATAAGGACACTACATAGAGATAAAATTACAGGCCAATATCCCTGATGAACACAGATGCTAAAGTCCTCAATAAAATATTAGCAAATCAGACCCAGCATTATGTTAAAAAGATTATACACCATGATCAAGTGAGATTTATTCTGGGGATGCAAGGATGGTACAGTAATCACAAATCAATAAATGTGATATATCAAATTAATTGAAAGATAAAAATCACATGATCATAGCAATAGATGCAGAAAAACATTTGACAAAATCAAGCACCCTTTTTTGATAAAAATTCTCAGTAAAGTGGAAATAGAAGGATTATAGCTCAACATAATAAAGGTCATATATGACAAACATACAGCCAACATAGTACTCAATGGGCAAAAATTAAAAGCATTTCCATTAAGAACCTGAGCAAGACAAGGATGTCTGCTTTCACTACTCTGGTTCAACATAGTACTGGAAGTCCTAGCCACAGCAAGCAATCAGACAAGAAGAAGAGATAAAAGGCATCCAAACTGGAAAGAATGAAGTAAAACTGTCATTATTCACAGATGACATGTTGTTGTACATAGAAAACCCTGAAGATTCCACCAGGAAACTACTAGGCTTAATAAATGAAGTTGGCCAGCTCATAGAAAACAAAATCAACACCCAGAAATCAATTGCATTTTCATATAACAATAATGAACTCTCAGAAAAAGAAACTAGAAAAGCAATCCCAGCCAAACTGGTTTGGCTCAGTGGATAGAGCGTCTTCCTGCAGACTGAAGGGTCCCAGGTTCGATTCCGGTCAGGGGCATGTACCTTGGCTGCGGGCATATTCCCAGTTGGAGGTATGCAAGAGGCAGCTGATCGATGTTTCTCTCCCATCGGTGTTTTTGGCTTTCTATCCCTCTCCCTTCCGCTCTGTGAAAAATCAATAAAATATATTTTAAAAAAAAGAAAAGCAATCCCATTTACCATTGCAACAAAAAATATATAAGATACCTAGGAAAAAACTTAGTCAATGAGGTAAAAGAACTGTAATTGAAAAACTGTAGAACATTGAAAAAATAAATAGAAGAAGATACATACAAATGGAAGTGTATACCAGTTTCACGGATTAGTAGAGTTAACATCATTAAAATGTTTACACTACCCAAAGCAATCTGTAGATTCAATGCAATCTCTATTAAAATACTAATGGCATACTTCATAGAACTAGAATAAATACTCCAAAAATTTATATGGAATAAAAAAAGACCCTGAATAGCTGCAGTAATCTTGAGAAAGAAGAACAAAGAGGGATCACAATACCAGATATAAAACTATACCACAAAGCCATTATTGTTGGGGTTTTCCTCTCCTCTCCACGACCAGTGTGGAAAGAACAGTAGGGTCCATTTACTGAGTAGAGGAGCTGGGGATTGAGAAATAATAGAAAAGAATAGACGACATAGAAGTAGAAATAAGCTCCTGAGGGAGGTCTCCTACCCCCATGTCTGCTTCGCCTCCCACGCACAACTCAGACCAGGACCCAGGTGGCAGACAGAGACTCGGCCAGCAATAGCTGCTCTATATCTAAATTCAATTTATTACCAGGAATGCTGAGGACCTACTCAAAAATGCAAATACTCCTTTCCACAAGTATTTACAGGGTAAACTAAGATTTCTGCTTGAGTATTAAAATTGACAGTAAAATAGTAATCAAGTTTTCAGATTAGTTTAAATTGGCCAAGTGAAATAAGTGAATACGCAAGAAAATTTAAGTGTACTGGACAAAAAGCTTTTCCTAAAACATTAACTAAAATATCTATTAGTAGTTCATCTCACTGTAAAATTGCCTAACATCCAAAGAACCTAAATCAGTCATATTTGTGTGCAAAAATTAAAATTTAAAATTACCAAAACTGCAAGATAAAATTTCCAAAAGCCCCCATTAATCAAAAAAGGGGGGACAGTGGAGTAATATCATGTAAGGAAAAATATCCTGTAAGTAAAATATATCTAGAAAATTCTTACTCCAGAAAAGTAAATTCCATTTGTAAAACCAACTGCAACACACCCATGAAAAAACACACATGGTGTCAAAATAAGCCAAAGGAAAATCATTTAGGCAAAAATAAAAAAGAATCCTAAGTCTATTTTGCAGAGAGGATCCCTTTGTTAACCTTTGGTCAAGAATGTGTTTGTGTATTTACAGAGAACAACTCCAAGACCATGTGGGTTCCTGCGACAGTGAGGAACTGACGGGTCTGTTCCAGTCACGAGGACGGTCCAGAGATGGGGGTCGCTGACGACACCTTGCCATGCTAGCAGTCGGCAGCTGTGCATGGCTGCAGGCGGCCCAGGACCATACCAGAGAGGATGGATCTTGCATTGCCACGATGTGTCCACCATCTGGATACTATTGCTGACATGAACACATGAAGAACTATTTGACACTGAAACTGGGACTCATAACAGTTGGACATTGAAACTGACACTCAAACATTTTTTTGCTCTTATATATTTGTTTTCAGTATGCAGAGGCAAGATATTTTTGAAGAAATGAAACAGGGGGGAGTGATTGATATAGAGGCAGGGTGGCCTTGAACAGGCTGTCAAGCTACAGGGGGAAGGCTGGAGTGGATGGGAGGCGGATACTGGGGGAGATCTACCGAAGGACTTGTATGCATGCATATGAGCATAACCAATGAATGAAAGACACTGGGGTGGGGAGGGGGGCAGGTGGGGACATGTGCTGGGGGGTAAGGGAGGCTGGGGGGAGGATATTGGGGGGGAAATGAAAACATATGTACTACTATTAAATATAAGTTATATTGTAAATTTAAAAAATTAACAAAAAAAGAAGTAGAAATAAAGCTGGGGCTTGGTAGAATCTCTGCTCTCTGATGGAGAGACAGGGAATTCCAACCCAAACACATGTTTATTTATACTAAAATAGAAAGGGGTTTCATCTACAAAGACTTAAAATCAAAGGAGCAGGCTCCACTCATCCCCTCATTTCCAAAGCTCGGCTGAATCCTTACCTCAAGGGCCTTCCCCCTGATACCTAAAGGAAGTTAAAAGTACTGAGTAACGCATCCAGCCCTTTTGGTGGCTGCTTTTCTAAGACGTGGCTTTGCCTGGTGCCTCAGATTCAGCTGACACTGATTTTTAAAAAATGCTCATGTGCCTTCCCTGGGGGCCAACCCTCAACACATTATAACCAAAACAGCCTGGTACTGGCACAAGAACAGGCATATAGATCAGTGAATCAGAATAGAGTCCCCAGAAAGTGACCTACACCACTATGGTCAATTAATATTTGACAAAAGAGGCAAGAAAATACAATGGAGTAAAGACAGTCTCTTCAACAATAGGTGCTGATAAAACCGGACAAACACATGCCAAAAAAATGAAACTAGACCACCAACTTACACTGTATACACGAATAAACTCAAGATGGATAAAAGACTTAAATGAAACCATAAAAATTGTAATAGTTAGTAAAATTATACATCTCATATAGCAACATGTTTATGAATATATATCCTAGGGCAAAGGAAACTAATGAGAAAATAAACAAATGGGGCTACATCAAAATAAAAAACTCCTGCATGTGCACGCGCATACACACACACACACACACACACACACACACAACCATCAGAATAAAAAAGGAACCCATTGTATGGGAGAACATAATTGGCAATGATAGATCTGATAGAGGTTAATATCCAAAATATATAAAGTACTCATACAACTCAACAAAAGGAAGACAAACAATCCAATTGAAAAATGGGCAGAAGACCTGAATAGACATTTCTCCAAAGAGGACATGCAAGTGGCCAAGAGATTTATGAAAAAATGCTTAAAATCACAAATCATCAGAGAAATGGAAATTAAAACCACAATATATTACCTCACACCTGTCAGAATGGCTATCATCAAAAAATCAACAAACAGCAAGTGCTGGTGAGGATGTGAAGTAAAGGTCACTGCTGGTGGGAATGCAGATTGGTGCAACCCCTATGGAAAATAGTAAGAAGTTTGTTGGTTTTTTTTTTTAATTTTATTGATTTTTTACAGAGAGGAAGGGAGAGGGATAGAAGAAAGTCAGAAACATCGATGAGAAAGAAACATTGATCAGCTGCCTCTTGCACACCCTCTCCTGGAGATGTGCCCACAACCAAGGTACATGCCCTTGACTGGAATCGAACCTGGGACCTTTCAATCCACAGGCCAATTCTCTATCCACTGAGCCAAACCAGTTTTGGCAAGGAGTTTTCTAAAAAAAAAAAAAAAAAAAAAAAAATTAAAAATGAAACTTCCATTTGAGCTAGCGATCCCACTCCTGGGAATATATCCTAAAAAAAAAAAAAAATTCAAAACACTAATCAGAAAGAATATATGCAGCCCTATGTTCATAGCAGCATTGTTTACAACTAGTGCCCCAGTGCACGGATTCATGCACACTGAAAGGAAATTAATTAGAAGGTGGCCAACAGGGCAGGACTGAGTGAAACAGGCCAGAAACACGCTGGAGCCAACCTCCCAGCGTCTTTTTTTGGCCAGCTGCACCTGAGGCAGTACTATGGCTTGAAGGGCATCTGAGGAGTGAGCAGAGGGGGATCAGGCCAAAATTGGCTCTCTAATACCCTCTAAGAGGTCCCAGCTTGCAAGAGGGTGATTCTCAGATGACACACCCCAGAATCGGGCTCCGTCTTCTCTGGTTCCTGGGTGCATCACCCAAGAACCACCACTGCCAAATCACTGCAGCTTGGCATTCCTGCATTGAGCATCTACCCCCTAGTGGTCAGTGCACATTATAGCTACCGGTTGTACAGTCAGATGGTCACTTAGCCTTTATATATATAGATAGCTAAGCTTTGGAAACAGCCCATTTGCCCATCAGTAGATGAATGGATAAAAAAGCTATGGGAGCCCTAGCCGGTTTGGCTCAGTGGATAGAGTATTGGCCTGCAGACCGAAGGGTCTTCAATTCCAGCCAAAGGCATGTACCTTGGTTGCGGGCACATCCCCAGTAGGCGATGTGCAAGAGGCAGCTGATCGATGTTTCTAATTCTCTATTCCTCTCCCTTCCTCTCTGTAAAAAATTAATAAAATATTTTTTTAAAAAAAAGCTATGGGACATATAGCAGCGTGAATAGACTATTGAAGCTCAGAGGGAAGGCAAAGGAGTGTGGTGGGAAGAGATCAACCAATAAACTT
The DNA here is from genome assembly GCA_027563665.1 of Antrozous pallidus. Classification (NCBI taxonomy): domain Eukaryota; kingdom Metazoa; phylum Chordata; class Mammalia; order Chiroptera; family Vespertilionidae; genus Antrozous; species Antrozous pallidus. The sequence continues at coordinate 17,783,541 of CM050513.1, forward strand.
GTATGCATACTTTTATATGCATAACCTGTGGGCTCAGACAATTGGGTAGTGATGGTCGGGGGACAGGGGCAGATGGGAGTAGGCTGAAAGAGGTTAAAGGGTGGTGGTAGGGAGGAGTAATACTTTCAACAATAAATATTTTGGTGTTCGCAGCCGCCGCCGCTCTCCAACGCCTGCGCCGCCTCCAGCTCGCCGAGCTCCAGCCGAAGGAGAAGGGGGGTAAGTAAAGAGTCTCTGCCATGGCTCGTACCAAGCAGACTGCCCGCCAATCGACTGGGGGCAAAGCCCCGAGGAAGCAGCTGGCCACCAAAGCCGCTGGGAAGAGTGCGCCCTCCACCGGAGGGGTGAAGAAACCTCACTGCTACAGGCCCGGTCCTGTGGCACTTCGTGAAATTAGACGTTATCAGAAGTCCACTGAACTTCCGATTCGCAAACTTCCCTTCCAGCGTCTGGTGCGAGAAATTGCTCAGGACTTCAAAACAGACCTGCGCTTCCAAAGTGCAGCCATTGGTGCTTTGCAGGAAGCGAGTGAGGCCCATCTGGTTGGCCTTTTTGAAGACGCCAACCTGCGTGCTACCCATGCCAAACGTGTAACAATTATGCCAAAAGACAGCCAGCTAGCACGCCGCATACGTGGAGAACGTGCTTAAGAATCCACTATGATGGAACACATTTCATTCTTTTAAGAAATTTCTCTTCTTCCTGTTATTGGTAGTTCTGAACGTTAGGTTTTTGTTTTTGTTTTTTTCCCATGGGGTCAAAAGGTACCTAAGTATATGATTGCAAGTTGAAAATAGGGGAACAGAAATCAGGTATTGACAATTTTTCCATTTTCATTTGTGTGTGAATTTTTTAAATATAAATGCGGGGACATAAAGCATTAATGCAAGTCAAATGTTTCAGCGAACAAGTTTCAGCAGTTCAACTTTATAACTACAAATAAACCTGTTAAATTTTTCTGGACAATGCCAGCATTTGGGTTTTTTAAAAACAAGTAAATTTCTTATTGATGGCAACTAAATGGTATTTGTAGCATTTTTTATCATACAGTAGATTCCATCCATTCACTATACTTTTCTAACTTAGTTGTCCTACATGCAAGTACATGTTTTTAATGTTGTCTGTCTTCTGTGCTGTTCCTGTAAGTTTGCTATTAAAATACATTAAACTATAAAAAAAAACCAATAAAGATTTTTTTAAATAGAAGAAAAAAAGCTATGGGACATTTACACTATGGAATACTATGCAGATATTTGAAAAAAGAGGGATCTCTTACCCTTTGGACAGTGCCAGGCTGACCAGCAGACCCTGAGCAATAGATGAACAGATTGCTTTGACACATATTTCTATGAAAGAGAGGCTAAGGGACTGTTCTACTTTAGAAGTAAAAAAGCAGTCCTGTTCATTTGCCTTCTTAGGCTTTTATTGTCACAATGGCTTGAGCTAAAATTAATCTCTAGATACAATCACCAGGGTATCCTTGAGGTATATGCTTCTATGAGGTTGGGTCTTTAAAGACTAAACATTATAACAAAACACCCAGGGGATCAGACTTATTTGGAAAAGTCAAGGTAGAGCCTGCTGCCTTCGGCAAGTTCCCCTCAGAAGCCCCCAATCTTTCGGAGAATCCTCCTAACAGACATTCTAACCAAGTCCTGTGCTTCCCCACAGGACAGCATTGGTGGAAAACATTATGCTAAGTGAAATAAGCAAACATGAGAAAAACAAATATCACATTATCTCACTTATTTGTGGAATCTAATGAATAAAATGAATTGACCAACAAAATAAGACTGAAGCAAGAGGAATGTAACAGATTGACATACCTCGATGTGGGGTTGGGGGGATGAGAAGAGATAGGCCAAATAACTTCTGTACTACAAGTATTCTCTCTTTTACTGCATCCAGCACGGCTACAGAGTGGTCCACGAATCATGAGTAGGGTGGCTGGGGATTGAGAAAATGAAAGAAAGTGACAGAGACAGAAAGGAAAAGCTGGGACTAGGTGGGATGCTGTTCTCTGTGGAGAGACAGTGACCCACAGCTGGCGCTGAGCATTTATTTTATACAATATGATAACAAAGTTTTACTAAAGTTTAAAATAAAGGAAATTATGTGAAATCATAGCTAAAGATCAAGCTGTAATTCTTCATTCTTGTGGCTTCTTGTAATCGTCACTTCTGGCTGGGCCTGGATAGTTTCGTACATTCCTGGCACCTGGCTGAACTTAGATAATAAAAACCACCCTCTGGTGCCTGAGCTAAAGTAAAGGTCAGGCTGACAACACACCTGCCGCTGGCAAGGTATCTTTCTAGGGCATGGCTCCACTGGAATTCAGGTAACAATCAGCTCAGGGGCCTTTCCCAGGTGCTTGCTACAGGCTACTTATATGCATAGTCCATGGACCTGGGAAATAGGGTAGTGAAGACCTGGGGCGGGGGGAAATTAGGGGCTGGGAGGAGAGAATAAAGAGGGGATTGGAGATATATGTAATACTATCAATAGTAAAAATATATTTCTTAAAAAGTATTATTTAAATTTACCTTGAATAGCTACAGCAATCTTGAGAAAGAAGAACAAAGTAGGTGGGATCTCAATACCAGATATCAAGCTGTATTACAAAGCCAATGTTCTCAAAACTGCCTGGTACTGTCACAAGAACAGTTATATATATATAACTGTTATATATATATATATATATATATATATATATATATATATATATATCTCAATGGAATAGAATAGAGAACCCAGAAATCGACCCAAATCACTATGCTCAATTTGACAAAGGGGGCATGAACATACAATGGAGTCAAGACAGTCTCTTCAATAAATGGTGTTAGGAAAATTGAACAGATACATACAAAAAATGAAACTAGACCACCAACTTACACCATACACAAAAATAAACTCAAAATGGATCAAGGACTTAAACATAAGATGGGAAACTATAAAAATACTAGAGTCGTCGATAGGCATATGCCAAAGGAATTTCTTCACTAATACTGCTCCTAGAACAATGGAAACTAAAGAAAACATAAACAAATGGGACTACATCAAAATAAAAAGCTTTTGCACAGCAAAGGAAACCATCAATAAAACAACAAGAAATCCCACTGCATGGGAGAACATATTTGCCAATTATATCAACGATAAGGGTTTAATCTCCAATATATACAGGAAACTCATGCAGCTTAACAAAAAGAAGATAAACAACCCAATAAAAAAATGGGCAACTGATCTAAATAGACACTTTTCAAAAGAAGACAGAAGGAAGGCCAAGAGACATATGAAAATGTGCTTAAAGTCACTAATCATCAGAGAGATGCAAATCAAAACAACAATGCAGTACCATCTCACACCTGTCAGAATGGCTATTATCAACAAGTCAACAAATGACAAGTGCTGGCCAGGATGTGGAGAAAAGGAACCCTAGTGCACTGCTGGTGGGAATGCTGACTGGTGCAGCCACTGTGGAGAATAGTATGGAACTTCCTCAAAAAAATAAAAATGGAACTCCCATTTGACCCAGAAATATATCTCAAGAAACCAGAAACATGAATCAGAAAGGATATAGGCACCCCTATTTTCATAGCAGCACAATTCACCATAGCTAAGATTTGGAAACAGCTTAAGTGCCTATCAGCAGATGAGTGGATTAAAAAAGCTGTAGTACATCTACACAATGGAATACTATGCTGCAGTAAAAAAGAAGGAATTCCTACTATTTGCAACAACATGGATAGAGATGGAGAGCATTATGCTAAGTGAAATAAGCCAGGCAGAGAAAGATAAATATCACATGATCTCACTTGTGGAATATAATGAACAACATACACCGATGAACAAAAATAATTTTGATGAACAAAATTATTTTGTACTCATCATAACAGCTCTTCTATACTTATTTGAACACATTTTAATATATATATATATATATATATATATATATATATATATATATATATATATACACACACACACACACACACACTATTGGCCTACATAAAAAGGAAAATAAAAGCAAACTTAATACCTAATTAAAAAAAAAAACTCTGAGTAATGTGGGAAGAGGAATCATACCTCATCAAAATAAAGGTCATATGTGACAAAACCACAATCAACATCATACTCAATAGGCAAAACTAAAAGCATTTCCCCTAATATCATGAACAAAACAGGGATGTTTGCTTTCACCACTCTTATTCAACACTAGGGGCCCAGTGCACAAAATTCATGCACTGGGGGTGGGTGGTCCCTCAACCCAACCTGCCCCCTCTCACATACTGGGAGCCCTCAGGGGATGTCCAACTGATGGCTCACCCCCGGCCTTTCCAAGGCCTAAAGCCTCTGGTGAGGCTTTAGGCCTTGGGCACCCAGTCATAGCCCTGCTCAGCTCAGCCCCCGCTACCTGCGACCACCCGGCCCCAGGGGCCGGGCGCTCCCTGCTGCCACTTCCCCTCCCAGCTCCCAGGGGTTGGGCGCTTGCCACCACTGCTGTTTCATCTCCACCCCCGGGGCCCGGTGCTCATGCCACTTGGCCCTGCCCCCGCTCCTGATTGGCTGGTAGCATAGCCAATCAGGAGCAAAGGTATGACCAAATTTGCATGTTTCTCTTTTATTATATAGGACTAGAGTCCCAGTACACAAAATCTGTGCACTTGGGGGAGTTCCTCAGCCTGATCTGTGCCCTCTTACAGTCTGGGAGCCCTTGGGAGATATCCAACTGCTGGGGAGGCAGGAGAGGCTCCTGCCTCCACTGCTGCTCTCACCAGCCATGAGCCTGGCTTCTGGCTGAGCAGTGCTCCCCCTGTGGGAGCAAACTGACCACCAGGGGGGCAGCTCCTGCATTGAACTTCTGCCCTCTGCTGATCAGTGAGCATCATAGCAACCAGTAGCTCCATCGTTCAGTAAATTTGCACATTACTCTTTTATTATATAGGATAGTACTCAAAGACCTAGCCAAAGCCATGGAATATGAAAAAATATAGAAGGTACCCAAATTAGAAAGAAAGAAGTAAAACTAACATTATTTGCAGATGACATGATACTGTGTATAGAAAACCCTGAAGATTCCACCAAAAGATTATTGGAACTGATAAATGGATTTAGTAAAGTAGCAGGACACAAATTAATATTCAGAAATTGGTGTTATTTTCATACACCAACTAGAGGCCTGGTGCACAAAATTTGAGGGATGAAGTGTGTCCCTCGGCCCAGCCTGCACTCTCTCCAATCTGGGATCCCTCTCACAATCCAGGACTGCTGGCTTCCAATCACTTACCTGCCTGCCTGTATTATTGCCCCTAATCTCTTCTGCCTGCCAGCCTGATCACCCCCTAACCACTCCCCTGCCAGCCTGATCAATGCCTAACTGATCCTCTGCTGGCCCAAATGCCCCTACCTGTCCTCCCCTGCCGACCCGGTTACCCCTAATTGCTCTCCCCTGCTGGCCTGGTTGCCCCCAACTGCCCTCCCCTGCAGGCCTGGTTCCAAACAACTACCCTCCCCTGTAGGCCTGGATCCTCCCCCAACCTCCCTCCCTTCCTGGCCTAATCACCCACAACTGCCCTCCTCAGCCAGCCATCTTGTTGTGACCATCTTGTGTCCACATGGGGATGGCCATCTTGGAGTGATGGTGAATTTGCATATTACCTCTTTATTATATCCTATCTAATAAAAGAATAATATATATGTAAATTAACAATAACTCTGTTACACCAACAAGCCACACCCACCAGCCAATCAAGAGCAAGTATGCAAATTAACCCAACCAAGATGGCTGCAGCCACAGAGAGAGCAGGAAGCTTGGGTTTTCCCAGTAATGGAGGAAGCTAAGCTTTCCACACACCCTAACCAGCTTATGCTTTCACTCAAGGCTACAAAATTTCAATTATAGAAGATAAGTAAATCTCAACAAAATGGCTGTAGCCACAGAGCAAGCAGGAGGCTCGGCTCTGCTCAAAGCTACAAAGTTTCAATTATAGAAGATAAATAAATTCCAGATACCAGGGCCCCCGCTTGGGTTTCCAGGGGGTGTGGCTGGCCTGCAAACCACCACAGTCCCCTTGAACAAGCCTGTGGACTGAGGGTCCTGGGTTGGATTCTGGTCAAGGGCATATACCTGCTTGTAGGTTTGACCTTTAGTGTGGGGCATGCAAGAGGCAGCTAATCAATGATTCTGTCTGATCATGGATGTTTCTAACTCTCTCTCCCTCTCTCTTCATCTCTGAAATCAATAAAAATATATTTTAAACATAAAACAAAATAAGTGGAAAATATTCTTGGGTAAAAATTTTTAAAAAAAGAAAAAGACTTGAATATAGAGGCAGAGAACCAAGACGGCAGTGTAGGTAAATGCCTATATTCACTGTTTTCCACAACCACACCAAAATTACAACTAAAATTCAGAACAACCATCATTCAGAACTGCCTGAAAGCTGGCTGAATGGAAGTCCTACAACCAGAGAACTCAAGAAGAAAGCTCATTGAGATTGATGGGAAGAGTGACGTGGAACAGGCCGGTCTGACATCCACGCATGCTATTTTTTTTAATCCGGAGGGAGATTGTCTCTTTAGAGGACACCTGTGAGGAGCAAGGGGTCACAGTCCCACACCAGACCCCCCAGGTCAGGATTCCAGAGGTTGGAAAAGAAGTCCCCATAACTTAGGGTTGGAAAAACCAGCCAGGATTGTGGCTGAGTGACATGGAAGCTGCTGGAGACCTAGGTGTTCTGTTAAAATGGCTGGCACACAAACTTATTGAACTCCCAGCAGGGAACAGCTCTGGGACACACAGACACATACAGGAAGAAACTAGATTATCTGGCATGGTGAGGAACTTTGGGGTAGCTTTCTCCCAAGCTGGAGTGCTTACATGGGTCATTGTTCTTATGCTGGGACCTCCCCTGTTGCAGCGATAACTGGCAACCACATATGAATCTTTTTTTTAATATATTTTTTATTGATTTTTTACAGAGTGGAAGGGAGAGGGATCGATGAGAGAGCGACATCAATCAGCTGCCTCTTGCACGCCCCCTACTGGGGATGTGCCTGCAGCCAAGGTACATGCCCTTGCTGGAATCGAACCCGGGACCCTTCAGTCCGCAGTCTGACGCTCTATCCACTGAGCCAAACCGGTCTCGGCTATATATGAGTCTTAATCAACCTGGAGCACACTGCTCTGCCCTGAGTATTCCTTGAGACCCCACCCACTCAAGTTGTTTGCAGCAGCTTTTTCATATGAATGGCCTGTCCTGGCTGAGGCTGTAGACTTTGCTAAAACCTCTCAAACAAGCTTCATCTGGTGACAGCATGTCCTAAACCTATCAATAAAAGGCCCAAGACCTGGCACTAGTACCAGCTTAACAGCTGGGCCTTGTTTGGGCACCTTCAAAAAAATACAAATAGCAACCTTCAAGCCCAATAAAAATAGCAAACAGCCATCTGAAAATTCCTCTGTAGCTCCTGATGGGTGGCCCCAGGCAGTGGCTGACTTAGAACCTCCTAAGAGGTCCTAGAACCAACGAAGCCAGAGGAAAGATCCAAAGTATAGCAGATTGCAACTCTCCACATGCATAAAAGACTCACTCAAGGAGCAGACTCAGTGAGCACCAAAGTTCCACTGAAGAAAGTCCTATTCCATAGAGGTATTTCCTGTATGGAAGCTCTCCCACTGTAGCCACAACTGGTCCTCACAGCCAACTGGCCTGGAGGTCAATTCCTCCTAGTGATGCCAATAGCAATCAAGGCTAAACTTCAAGACTGTGTATACAACCCACACAGTGTGCCTAGAGTGCCCAGATTAGGGAACTGGGGAGGCTGAGCCCCTGGGCCTTACAAGAAAGCTGCTACTCAAGGCTACTCTACCAATTCCAGAAGACATAGTAGCTCTACCTAATACATAAAAATAAACACAGAGAAGCAGCCAAAATGTGGAGACAAAGAAACATGTCACAAATGAAAGAAATTGAAGTCAGCAAATTACTGGATACAGAGTTCAAAACCATGGTTATAAGGTTACTCAAGGATCTTCATGAGACTTGAAAGGATCTTAGTGAGAATGACCAGTCAGAGATTAAGCACACACTAACTGAAATAAAGAATAATTTACAGCCATAACTGGTTTGCCTCAGTGAATGGAGCATTGGCCTGCAGACTGAAGGGTCCCAGGTTGGATTCCGGTCAAGGACATGTGCCTTGGTTGCGGGCACATCCCCAGTGGGGGTTGTGTGAGGGGCAGCTGATTGATATTTCTTTCTCACCAGTGTTTCTGACTTTCTATCCCTCTTCCTTCCTCTCTGTAGAAAATTAATAAAATATATTTTTTTAAAAGGATAATTTACAGGGATTCAACAGTAGAATAGAGGATTCCAAGAATCAAATCAATGATTTGAAATATGAGGAAGAGAAAAACGCCCAATCAGAAAAGCTAAAAGAAGAAAGATTCCAAAAAATATGACAAAAGTGTAGGGAGTCTCTGGGACAATATCAAGTGTACCAATATTTGTATTATGGGAGTGTCAGAGGAGATGAGAGAAAGAAAGATATTGAAAACCTATTTGAAGAAATGATGACAGAGCCGAGACTGGTTTGGCTCAGTGGATAGAGCGTCGGACTGTGGATGGAAGGGTCCTGGGTTCGATTCCGGTCAAGGGCATGTACCTTGCGTGTGGGCACATCCCCAGCCGGGGGCGTGCAAAAGGCAGCTGATCGATGTTTCTCTCTCATCGATGTTTCTGACTTTCTATCCTTCTCCCTTCTGCTCTGTAAAAAATCAATAAAATATATTAAAATAAAAAAGAAATGATGACAGAAAACTTCCAGCCTCATGAAACAAATAGACTTACACATCCAGAAAGCACAGAGAGTCTCAAACAAGAGGAACCCAAAGAGGTCCACATCAAGATACATCATAAGTGAAACACCACAGGGTAAAGACAAAGACAGAATCTTAAAAGAGAAAAGCAGTTAGTTACCCACAAAGGAGCATCCATATTACTGTCGTCTGATTCCTCAATGGAGACTTTTCAGGCCAGACGGGAGTGGCAAGAAATATTCAGTGATTAATAGTAAGGACCTACAACCAAGATTACTCTACCCAGCAAAGCTCTCATTTGGAATTGAAGGTCAACTAAGAATCTTCCCAAACAAGAAAAAGCTAAAAGAATTCATCACCACCAAACCAGTATTACATGAAATGTTGAAAAGTATCTCTATTATAAAAAGCCCATGGCCGTAACACCGTCATGCCATCACGACCAAACATCAAAAGGCACCTGCTGAACGTCGTATGATTTCTTCATGGGAACAAGTAAGTGTTGCTCTGTTCAATTCTCATCTTCCAATGAAGGTCAATTTAAGTGCTCCTGAGAAGGAAAGGTTATGGCAAGAAACTATTCTTATCTCCGTCCACAACTGTCTTCAAGGTGGGTGGGGTTGCATGCATGCCAAGGCACACTCGGGTGGACAGGGACTTCATGCTGGATCCTGTGGCACACTGGGTCTGGGTCTCATGCAATTTTGCACAGTGGTCCATTAGTTCTTTAATAAGAAAAAAAAGAAGGGGAAGGGGAAAGAGAAGGAGGAGAAGAAGGAGAAAAAGAGATAAAAATATATAATAATAAAAGCTTAATATGCTAATTAGACTGGACAGCTGAACAACCTTCTGGATGACCTTCAGATGAAGCTGGGCTGTGAGGGCCAAGCTCCTAGCACAAATTTCATTTTGTGCATTGGGCCTCTAGTATGAACACTAAATACATATCTATCAACAAGTGAATCAAAATCAAAATAAATGAACAAGAAATCTAATGAACAAAATGAACTGGAGAATAGAATGGAATGGAATGGAATGGAATGGAATGGAATGGAATAGAATAGAATAGAATAGAATAGAATAGAATAGAATAGAATAGAATAGAATAGAATAGAATAGAGGCATGGAAGCATAGAACAGACTGATGAATCTCAGAGGGAAGGGAAGGGGGTGTGGAAGAGATTAACTAAAGATTTTACCTATAGACATAGACAATAGGGTGATGAAGATCTGAACCAGTTGGAGGGGGATCGTGGGGAGGAAGAAGGGAAACATCTATAATACTCACCAATAAAGATTAAAAATAAAAGACTTGAATGTCAAACTTGAAACCATAAAACTCCTAGAAGAAAATATAAGCAATAAAATTTCATACATTTCTTGTAGTAATATTTTTTTCTGACATATAGCCTTGGGTAAGGGAAACAAAAGAAAAAAATAAACACATGGGACTACATAAAGTTAAAAAGTTTGTGCACAGCAAAGGAAACCATTAACAAAATGAAAAGGCAACCTATTGAATGAAGAACATATTCATCAATGAAATCCTATCTAACAAAGATGGAATATGCAAACTGATTGTCGCGTTATGACAAAGATGGCTGTGCTCACAGCCAATAGAAAGGGAATATGCAAATTGATGTGACAAAGATGGTGGTGGCCAGGCTGGGACGCTTGCATCATTGCCATGGTGACAACACAGGCATTCTGCCCCAGCCTCTCCAGGACTCTGGGCAGCGTGCACATGCAGGCGCGGAGCAGCTGGGGCAGGGCAGGATGCCGGCTATAAGTGGGAGTGCGGGGGGTGGAGGGAGCTACAGGAGGGCAGCAGGGCCGGAGCAAAGGTGGAAGGTGGCTCCAGTTAGACCAAAGTTAGAAGGCAGCTCTGGCCAGAGCGAAGGTGGAAGATGGTAGCCAGAATGAAGGTCTGGGTCCCGGGTGCTGGAGGGAAGCCAGTGCTGGCAGCCAGGAGAAGGAAGGTCTATTCTTGCATGAACCTTCATGCATCGGGCCCCTAATAGCTGATAAGAGGTTAATACCCAAAATTTATGAAGACCTTAGACAATTTAATACCATAAAAAACTCAATTAAAAAGTGGGCAGAAGACCTAAATAAACACTTCTGCAAGGAAGACATATACTGTAGATGCCCAATAGACATATAAAAAGTTGTTCAATATCAGTAAACATCAGAGAAATGCAAATTAAGATCACAAAAAGATACCACCTTACACCTGTGAGATAGCTATCACCAATAAATCAACAAACAAGTGTTGGTGAAGATGTGGAGAAAAGGGAACCCTTGTGTACTGTTGGTGGGATGTAGATTGGTGCAACCACTGTAGAGTCAGGTATTTCTCAAAAAATTAAAAATGGAATTGAGTCAGTAATTCCACTCCTGGGAATATATCCTAAGAAACCTGAAACAGTAATTTGAAAGAATATATGCACCCCTGTGTTCATTGCAACATTATTTACAACTAGGGCCTGGTGCACAAAATTCGTGCACTGGGGGTGGGTGGTCCTTCAATCCAACCTGCCCCCTCTCACATACTGGGAGCCCTCAGGGGATGTCCAACTGATGCTCACCCCCAGCTTGCCCAAGGCCTAAAGCCTCATTTGAGGCTTTAGGCCTTGGGCACCCAGCCATCGGCCTGCTCAGCTCAGCCCCAGCTGCCTGCAACCACCTGGCCCCAAGGGCTGGGCACTCGCTGCCACTTCTGCTCATAACGCCTGGGGGCTGGGCACTCTCCTCCACCACCACCATTTCATCTCCACCCCCGGGGCCCAATGGTCCCGCCACTTGGCCCCGCCCCTGCTCCTGATTGGCTGGTAGCATAGCCAATCAGGAGCAAAGGTATGGTCAAATTTGCATGTTTCTCTTTTATTATATAGGATAGTCAAGATATGGAAGCAGCTTCAGTACCCATCAATAGATGAGTGGATAAAAAAAAGCTGTTTGTACATTTACATAATAGAATACTACTCTGCCATAAAAAAAGAAAGAAAATTTTATCTTTTTTGTGACAGCATAGATGGACCTGGATAGTATTATATTAAGTGAAATAAGCCAGTCAGAGAAAGATAAATGCCATATGATTTCATTCATATGTGGAACAAAATAAACTGATGAACAAAATAGAACCAGAGGCATGGATACATGGAATAGACTGACAGCTGTCAGAGGGGAGGGGGGTTAGAAGGCTGCATAAAAATGGTGAAGGGATTAAGCAAAAAACAAACAAACAATGTCATATATACAGACAACAGTATGGTGATTACCAGAGGGAAGGGGCAAGGCGGGAAGATGGCAGGAGGTAGAAGAAGGTAAAGAGGGTATAAATGGTAATGGAAGGAGATTTGACTTTGGCTGGTGAACACAAAATACAATATAAATATGATGCATTATAGAATTGTATACTTGAAACCTATGTAATTTAATTAACTGATGTCACCCCAATAAATTAAATAAAAATGTAAAAATAAATAAATGAAAATAAAAACAAACAAATAAAAAGGAATTGCCTTATGACCCAGTGATTCCACTTCTGATGATATATCTGAAGAGACCTAAAACACTAAGTTGAAAGATTACATTCACCCCTATGTTCATTGCAGCATTGTTTACAACAGCCAAGATATGGAAGCCAGAGAAGATGTGGAAACAACCCAAGTGCCAATCAGTATATGAGTGGTTAAAAAAGCTGTAGCACATTTACACATGGAATAATACTCAGATATTAAAAAAAAAAAAGAATTCAATCCTTCCTTTTGTGGCAGCATAGATTGACCTAGAGGGTATTATGTAAAGTTAAATAAGTCAAACACAGAAAGACAAATACTATGTGATTTCAGTTATATGTGACATCTAATGAACAAAATAAACAAAATAGAAAAATAGTTATAGATACAGAGAACAGACTGATAGCTGTTAGAAGGGAGAGGCATTTGGGGAGGGGACTGGATAAAAAGGTGAAGAGATTAAGCAGTACAAATTGGTAATTACAGAATAGTCACAAAGATATAGATTTCGGCATCATGAATATAATCAACTTGAGGCCTGGTGCACAAAATTCGTACATGGGGAGGGGACGGTGTCCCAGTCTGCACCATCTCCAATCTGGGACCCCTCGGGGGACATCCCTCTCACAATCCAGGACTGCTGGCTACTAACCACTTGCCTGCCTTCCTGCCTGTATGCCTGATTGCCCCTAACTGCTTCTGCCTGCCAGCCTGATTTCCCCCTAACTGCTCCCCTGCTGGTCTGATTGACGCCTAACTGCTCCCCTGTTGATCACTTTGCCCCAACTGCCCTCCCTTGCCAACCTGATTGCCTCCAACTGCCCTTCCCTGCAGGCCTGGTCACACACAACTGCCCTCCCCTGCTGGCCTGTTCATTCCCCAACTGCCCTCCCCTGCCAGCCATCTTGTGATGGCCATCTTATGATGATGTTACATGAGGGCATGATGTTGTGACACCACCTAGGCTTTTATAGAATAATGTCAAGATAAAAATGTATGTGGCCAGGTGGGTACTTAAAGCAGCAGAGTAAGGGGTTGGGGGGAACCATTCTATGAAGTACATGATTTTCTAACCACTTTGCTGTGTCTGAAACTAATATTGAATAATATTGAATGTAAACTGTAATAGAAAAAAAACCCATAAAACATAAATTAAAAAAAGAGACTAAAAAAGAAAAACTGGTTATTCAGACCTTAGTATGTTGCAAATTTTTCCCTAATGAATTAAAGGAGTCCATCATGGCAAGGAAAACAATTGACAATATTTTTTTTTTTGCTAAAGATAAAATTCAAGCTTTCAAGCAACTTTTCAAATGACTTGTTTGCCATTCATGATTCATTAGTCATTTTGATTTTTATCCCCATATTTATTATTAAGAATAATATTGTATTTTATTTTTTTAACTAGAGGCCCAGTGCACGAAGATTTGTGCATGAATAGGCCTTCCTTCCCCTGGCTGCTGGCACTGGCTTCTCTCTGGCACTCAGGACCTGGGCCTTTGCTCTGGCCACCACCTTCTGCCATCACTCTGGCTGGAGTCAACTTCCGCTTTCACTTGGCCCTGCTGCCTTCCTGTAGCTTCCTCCACTCCCCACTATCCCCCCCCCCCCCCCCCACATAACAGGCTTTCTACCCCACCATTGCCGCTCTTGGTGCATGTGCACATGCACGCTGCCCAGAGGCCCAGAGTTGGGGCTGGGTGGGACCACTGTCCTCAGATGGAGAGACAGGGACCTAGAGCCAATAAGGTGTGTTTCTTTTAGACAACAAAAACCAGGAAGTTTTACTAAAGATCAAGACAAAGGAGATTATGTGCATTCTTGGGTGGGCCAGAGTGGTATTCATTCATTCCTGGTGCTGGGTTGGATTTAGATAACGAAACCCACCCCTTGGCACCTGGGCTGAAGGTCAACCTGACAACACTCCTGCCTCTGGCAAGAAGTGTTTCCAGGATATGGCTCTGCCAATGCCACTGGATTCAGCTGACAATAATTAAAGACATGCTCATGTGCCTTCCCAGGAGCTCTCTACAGTTATGTATTTTAAAGTATTTTCTTTCTAGAAATGCATATGAAATTTTTACAGATAAAATGTTAAGAAGTGAGAAGGTTGAGAGAGAAACATCCATTAGTTGCCTTCTACATACATCCTGACAGATAACTGAACCTGCAACCTAGGTATGTGCCCTGACCAGGAATCAAACCTTTTGGTGTATGGGACAGCACTCCAATCAACTGAGCCACCCTGCCTGGGCAAGGATTATATTTGTGATTTTTGAGAGAAAAAACACACAAAATATATGAAATATTGCCCATCCCTAAAATCATAATTGTGTCATGAATATTATCTGAAACTTGGGAGGTGGAAGAGGGCAAAGAGGGGGACAACTGGGGATGAAAAGACACTTTATTTTGGGCAGTGAATGAATGATGCAGTATTCAAGTTGTATACTTGAAACCTGTATGCTCCATTAATCAATGTCACCCCAATAAATTAAATTTTTAAAAAATATCTGAAACTTATATTAAAAAATCCATACTTAGAAGTGCTGAGGAATAGTTTTGTTCGTAGGCAAGTGATGGCCAGTCACCCTTCAAGACTTTTCCATGTAACTGGCAAGGTTTAAGCATTCCTGCTGCTTTTCTCTAGCGTGAAACTTGTGCTGTTCTGAGGATGACACTCAATTCCCCTTTCAAAGTAAAGCCCTCATGTAAAACCAATCCCCTTCCTTTTGTTAACTAACTCATTTCTCACAATACCCCAACAGGAGTTTTCCACTATGATCTGACTTCTCCACTGAACTCTCACTATAAAGCTATTACATAGAAGTCATCTTGATTAATAATAGAGCCTTTATATTTCTCTCTATCAATCCACATTTGTCCTCCTCTTTCCTATAAAAGTCTGCTGAGGTTCACCTTCCAGAATAACCCAGCAGATTTTTAACCACACAAACCTAATTAGACTTGAATTAAGGTGGAGACCCAAGGAAGGGTTGAGATTTGCTGTTAGGTTGGTGTATGAAATTTAAGATTTCATAGGTAAAAGATTTTCAAGATGTAACCGTAGAAAAGAACTGATAAATTGTGAAAAAAGTTTGGCAGTGGCTAAGAGGAATACGCAATCTATTGGATTTTAATTTTTGTTAATCCTCGCCTGAGGATATTTTTCCATTGATTTTTAGAGAGAGTGGAAGGGAGGGGGAGAAACACCGAGAAAGAAATATCAATGTTAAAGAGATACAGTGATTGGTTGTCTCCTGCACACACCCCTATCAAGGATTGAGCCTGCAAAGTAGGTATGTTCCCTTGACCAGAATTGAACCTCGGACCCTTTGGTCCAAGGGCCAATGCTCTATCCACTAAGTCAAACCAGCTGGGGCCTGGATTTTAATTTTTTTTTAATGGTCTGAAGAACTGGTTGGCCAAATAAAAATTGGCCTGTGTGAATTATTCTGAGAGATGTACCCAGGTTCCCATCTCCTGATGCCAAAATTATAATCTATGATCTTAAATACATGTCACGGCCAGTTTGAGCTTCTCTTAGATGAGTAAACTTGCAAGTCTGGAAAGGTGCAAAAATAAGTTGTTAGATGATAAAACACTGATGTCAAATTACAATGTTAATGTTTTTACACAGTTGTATATATTTTGTAATCACTGTTACAATTTTATATTTTATTCATGATTTGAAATAATTGATGTGTAAGAGAATCTTATATATAAAACTTACATTTAAAATAAATATTTAACTAATTAAATTTATTAGTTATTTACAAATTTAGTTGTTTTTTAAAGGGAATCTGATCATTAAATCTACATGTTTTGCCTTATTATGCATGCAAATACTCCTTAAATGCTGAGGAAGTTTGATTAGACTTTACTAGGTATTTGAAGTGCTATACAGTAATACATTTATTAAATGTGTGACTTACAGTTTGAAATGTCCAAGAGAATTTGGTAAAACGTTGAAAGTTTAGTGAGATTTAATAATAAGTTTAAAATTAATAATTTCAATTTATAAGATATCTGAGTATTAATCAAGTACAAGTAAAAATTAGTTTTTTAAATTTCAGGACAAACTATAATAGATTTACAAATAAAACAAGACTTGTAAATTGAGCTCAAAAGCTTCAAAAAAACTAAATTTTCATATATAGCAGCTATGTCCCTGATGGAAGGGTGTCCCAACAGTTGTGGCTTTTACTCCAATCCCTGGACTCTTTTATAATTAAGGTTTGATTACTCTATAGTTATTTGAATGCCATGAGTCTCATCTCAATTTGTCAACATTATTAATTTGCAATGGATAGGAATGTTTTATGATCTCAATACATTGCTTTATACAGGGGGCAGTCTCGGGAAGATCTAGTCTGTCCAAAATATAAAAGGAAGTTGAATATTTATTTTTGGTACTTTCTCACCTCCACTCCCACCATCCCCCTGTCTACCACATACCATTCTTTCTTTGCCCTATCTTCACATCTCCTATCCTATTAAAAACAGGCAATTTTCAGCCTGTTTTCTATTAGGCCTTGCTAAAACAAGGGCTAAAAATGGCTTAAGGTAAGGTATTAGTTCTCATGAGGTTATTTGTATTTTAATAAAAATCCTTGAAGATTAAATACTCAAGATACTGAATCACTAAGGTTAAATTTAAGCAATGGGTAAAATATTCCAGATGGAGAGGAAGGGAGTTAGGTGATTACACAGAATACAGGATGAGCAGGGCTCTCACTATGGTTCAGATCATGGGTGTGGTGGCAGGTCTGGACTAATGTAAAGCTGGCAATTCTGTGCTAGGATGGGGAAAATGAATGAGGCACCTGGTAAGGACATTGTTTGGCCTAGGGAGAAAAAGATCCACTACTTTGGTAATTTATTTATTTAAGCTTTTTGGGGGGAAGGTGAGAGGAGCAAGTTGGGGAGCTAATACTAAGTGTAAGTGGAAAATCAGAGACAAGGAATTAGGACCTCCAGTTTCAAGATTTGTACCCTATGTTGTGGGGAAATCCAACATCTTCCTTAATAGACTAGCCTGAACACAAAATATGAAAAGAGGCCAAAAAGAAAAAAAAAGTCAAGCAAAAAATTAAATTCTAAAATTTTTAACCATAAGTGAATACTGACTAAAATAAGAAGACCAATAAAATGACCAACAATATGAATTGGTTACATAAATTGTAATTTATCCATATGATAACATTTTTAAAATGTTTTTATTGATTTTTAGAAAGAGAGGAAGGAAGAGGGAAAGAGAAATAGAAACATCCGTGAGAGAGAAATGCCATCATCTCTTCAAATTCAAGAAGATAAAAATCATCTCAAACATCTCAGACCATAATGGCATAAAACTAGAAATTGACTACAATAAAAACAATTAAAAAATAAAACGACTGGAGGCTAAATATCATGCTATTAAACAATGATTGGGTTATCAAAGACATCAAAGAAGAAATAAAAAGCAGCATAGCAACAAATAACAATAAAAACACAACAACCCAAAATCTGTGAAAACAGTGAAAGCAGTCCTGAGAGGGAAGTTCATAGCTCTACAGGCTACTTCAAAAAACAAGAAACAATGGTAATAAATTATCTAACCATACAACTCAAAGTGTTAGAAAGAGAGCAACAAGAAAATCCCAGCATAAGCTGAAGGAAGGAAATAATGAAAATAAGAGAGTTAATAAACAATATAGAGACAAAAATAAAAATACGAAAAATCAACAAAACCAAGAGCTGGTTCTTTGAAAGGATAAACAAGCTTACCAAGAAGCAAAGAGAGAGGACCTCCAAATAAACAAATTTAGAAATGAAAGAGATGAAGTAACAACTGATCCCACAGAAATACAAACAATTATGAAAAAAATACTACGGACAGAGCCCACGCCATCTTGAAGGGGAAAATGGCCTTTTTAAAGAACCCATCAGCACTAACACCCAGATAGGCCTTGGAACTGCCCTGTAACCCAGAAACCACTCCAGCCAAAATCCTGCTGTCCCACCTGCAGACCCATGGACCCTGGGACCTCCACCTCCAAAGGTGCACCGCTCCCCAGCAGTAAGTGCAACCTCTCCCTCCCCAGTGGCAGAACATTCCTGTGTTTCCAGCACACACAGGCAGCCAGGGCACACCACTCCTTAGGCAATGCCTGGAGCCACTAGGAGCCCCTGAGGGTGTGATTTTGTACAGACATGGGTGCATAGCCCTGCAGTAGGAATTCTGAACTCCCTCTTCCTGAATAACTGCCTGCAGACACCCCAGCGGCTCATCCTCAATGCCAGGACCCTTCAGAGGTAGCCAGAGCTATTGCTGGCAAAGGTACCTCCACAAAGGAGCAGAACACCTGAGCTCATCTATCCACAGCACGCTCTGGGAGCAGCTGTGAGACTCTGCTGGGTGTGATTCTACATAGACAAGGGTGCTCTGCCTCGCAATAGAAATTCTGAATTCTCTCTTCCTGAATAACTGTCCACATTTACCCCAGTGGCTCAACTTCAGTGCCAGGACCCCTCAGTGTGTCAGACCTCTGTGCCTAGCAAATGCACCTTCACAGATGTGAAGTTCCAACAGGCAGGCACCCTGAGCCCATCTACCCACAGGGCACTTATGGGACTGTAAACTCTCCCTGGGTGCGATCTTGAACAAACGGGTGCATTCCCCCCCAGCAGTAGAAATTTTGAATTCACTCATCCTGGATACCTGCCCACAGGCACCTCAATTATGCAGCTTCACTAGCAGGGCCCTTCAGACTGCTTCAGTGTGCCTCGCTGGCAAGCTTACTGCAGGTGCTCCTGTAAGCCGCCACTGGAAGTAAGCGCCTATCCCCCACAGGTGCAGCAGCAAAATCTGAGTCTGCCCACCCCACAACTACAGAGTTCCGGGCACTACAGTCACACCTTTCCAGAGTGCAGGCCGCCTGAGCAACTTCACCCTGACAGACAGTTCCTTGATGCCACTGTGAGTCCCTGCTGAACATGCATGATTTCTTTTTTTTTTTAATATATTTTTATTGATTTTTTTTACAGAGCGGAAGGGAGAGGGATAGAAAGTCAGAAACATCGATGAGAGAGAGACATCGATCAGCTGCCTCTTGCACGCCCCCTACTGGGGATGTGCCCGCAGCCAAGGTACATGCCCTTGCCGGAATCGAACCCAGGACCCTTCAGTCCGCAGTCCGACGCTCTATCCACTGAGCCAAACCGGTCTCGGCATGAACATGCATGATTTCAATTAAGGGTGCAAGACAGCAAAAATTGGGACACTCTTCTCCATGGCTGCTGACTTCTAGACACCGCAGTGTGCCTCTCAAGCTCACAGGTCTACATCAAGAGAACCCAAATAGCTCAAGTAGGGAGCTACACTAAATAAACAAGCCCGGGAGTACTGAGAGATTATACCAGTTGCACAATCCCTAAAAGAATCTGGAGCAAAGCAATTGGGTCTACAATTAAAACATTACAGGAAGACAAAAAAGCAATCCTCAAAGGAAAGAAAAAGAGGAATCACCAGAGAGGGAGTTAAATAAAATTGAGGCTAGCATCTTATCAGAGAAAGAATTCAGAGTAATGGTTATAAGGATGTTTAAATGGCTGGATGACAAAAACACACAACTCAATAACAAATACACACAACTCAATGAGAACTATAAGGAGCTGAATGAGAATGTCACCACATGAAAAGAAACCAAGAGGAGATGAAGAACAACATAGCTGCAATAAAGAACACAATGGAAGGCTTAAACAGTAGACTAGAAGACGCTGAAGACTGCATCAGCGAATTAGAAGACAAGGTAGGAAAAAGCACACAGACACAGCAGCAAATGGAAAGAAAACTTAAAAAGCAAGATGAGAGCCTAAGGGAGATTTGGGACAACACAATACGAAACAACATTTGCATAATAAGGATACCAGAAGAAGAGGAAGAGAAGCAATGAATAGAAAACCTGTTTGAAGAAATAATGACAGAAAACTTCACTGATATGGGCAAGAAAAAAACCATGCAAGTCCAAGAAGTACATAGAATCCCAAACAAGTTGAATGCCAAAAGACTGACACCAAGACACATCATAATTAAATTGATTAACACTAATGACAAAGTAAGACTCTTAAAGGCTGCCAGAGAGAAACAAAAAGTTACCTACAAGGGATTTCCTATTAGAGTATCAACTGATTTCTCAATAGAAACACACCAAGCCAGAAGGCAATGGAATGAAATATACAAAGCGATGCAAAACAAGGGACTGAATCCAAGAATACTATATCCAGCAAGGCTATCATTCAAAATTGAAGGTCAAATCAGGAGCTTCACAGACAAAAAAGGGCTAAGAGAGTTTATCACTATCAAGCCAGCAATGCAAGACACGCTAAAGGGACTGCTGTAAAAATAAGAAAAAGGCAAGAAGAAACATAAACACTAAGGAAAAATATGACAACAAACATGTACTTGTCAATAATAACATTAAACGTAAATGAATTAAATGCACCAATCAAAAGACATAGGGTAGCTGAATGGATAAGAAAACATGACCCATATATTTGCCGTCTACAAGAGACCCACCTCAGAGTAAAGGATTCACACAGACTGAGAGTGAAGGGATGAAAAAACATTATTCAGGCAACTGGAAATGAGAACAAAGCTGGGGTTATGATACTTATATCTGACAAAATAGACCTCAAAGTAAAGGCCATAACAAGAGATAAGGAAAGCCACTACATAATACTAAAGGGAGCAATTAAACAAGAAGATGTAACTCTGGTAAACATATATGCACCCAATGCAGAAACACCCAAATACATTAAAAGAAGAAGAAGAAAAAAAAACACCCAAATACATAAAAAGAAGAAGAAGAAAAAAAAACTCCTGGAAGGTATCAAGGGAGAGATCAACAATACAATCATAGTAGGGGGACTTTAATACACCACTGACATCACTGGATAAATCCTCTAGATAAAAAATAAGCAAAGAAACAGCAATTCTAAATGACTCACTAGATCAGATGGACCTAATTGAGATCTTCAGAGCATTTCACCCCAAAGCCATGGAATATACATTCTTCTCAAGTGAACATGGGTCATTTTAAAAAAACAGACCACATATTGGTTCACAAGAAAAGTCTCCCCAAATTCAAAAAGATTGAAATCATATCAAGCATTTTCTCAGACCACAATGGCATAATATTAGAAATAAACTACAATAAAAACAATACAAAACACTCAAACACTTGGAAGCTGAATAGCATGCTATTAAACAATGATTGGGTTATCAATGAGATCAAAGAAGAAGTTAAAAACATCCTGGAGACTAATGACAATAAAAACACAACAATGAAATTGCCATGGGACACAATTAAAGCAGTCGTGAGAGGAAATTTATAGCTCTACAGGCCTACTTCAGAAAGAAGAAAAAAAAAGCTAATAAATCATCTAATTCAACAACTCAAAGAATTAGAAAGAGAGCAACAAGAAAAGCCCACAGTGAGCAGAAGGAAGGAAATAAATAAAGATCAGAGCAGAAATGTATGACATAGATACCAAATAAACAATAAAAAAGATCAGCAAAACAAAGAGCTGGATAAACAAGGATAAACAAGACTGATGAACCTCTAGCCAGGCTCACCAAGAAGCAAAAAGAGAGGACCCAAATAAACAAAATCAGAAATGAAAGAGGTGAAATAACAACAGACCCCACCGAAGTACAAAGGATTATAAAAAAAAAAAAAAAATACTGTGAACAACTCTATTCTAACAAACTACACAACCTGGAGAAAATGAACACATTCCTAGAAAAATACAATCTTCCAAAACTCACTGAGGAAGATTCTAAAAATCTCAACAACCTATGAAAGAAATTGAAGCAGTCATAAAAAAGCTTCCAGAAAACAAAAGTCTGGGGCCAGACAGCTTCACAGGGGAGTTTTACCAAACATTCAGGGAAGAGATAAAACCTACCCTCCTCAGAATATTCCAGAAAACCCAAGAGGAAGGAACACTTCAGAGCTTCTTCTATGAAGCTAGCATCACCCTAATACAAATACAAATAAAAATAAAAATAAATAAATAAAAAAACACATAAAGATAACACAATGAAAGAGAATTATAGGCCAATATCCTTCATGAACATAGATGCCAAAATCCTCAACAAAATTCTAGCAAATCGAATCCAGCAGTACATACACCATGACCAAGCAGGATTTATGCCAGGGATGCAAGGATAGTGCAATATTCACAAATCAATAAACGTGATACATCACATAAACAAATTGAGAGATAAAAATCACATAGTAATATTAATTGATTCAGAAAAAGCATTTGACAAAAATCCAACACCGTTTCTTGATAAAAAAAAAAAACTCTCAGCAAGGCGGGAATAGAAGGATCATACTTCAACATAATAAAAGTCATATATGACAAACCCACAGCCAACATCATACTCAATGGGCAAAAACTAAAACCATTTCCCCTAAGAAAAGGAACAAGACAGGGATGCCCACTCTCACCACTCCTGTTCAACATAGTGCTGGAAGTACTAGCCATTGTGATCAGACAAGAAGAAGAAATAGGGAGAGAACCAAGATGGCAGCATAGGTAAACACCTATCTTGCTGCCATACACAGCAATTTCAAAACTACAACTTAACCAAAGAACAAACACCATCCAGAAACACCGGAAAGCTAGCTGAGTGAAAATTCCACAAATAAAAGTGAAGATAAGACACTGTGACTCAGAGGAGCGGCGGCAGACAGCGTTGAAGATACATGCGGAGTCAGAGGTTTGGAAGAGTGCGCACGCCAGCGGATAGGGTGGGCGGCTGAAAACCGGCCAGTTTTCTTGAACGGAGGAGACAAAGACATCCCACTGGACTGATTCTCCAGCTCTGGGCAAAGTCCAGGGAACCCACTATCATACGGGGTAAAAACTGGACAGTGGGAGGGCACGCCAAAGCTCGGGTGCTGCAGGGGTCAGCAGGCTTGTGGAGAAGGCGAGCTTGTGTGGAGTGCGCATGAGCTTGGGAACAGCACAGCTGTGTGGCCATGCAGAGAGCACTCGTGACTTGCTCTTTCATTTGGGAAACCGTCAGACTGCATTGTTTTGTGACCCTGGGTGAGACGTTGGGTGTGCAGATTCATTTGTGGAGAGGCTGAATTCTCTGGCAGCTGGTGGAGCTCAGCATCGGCTCTCTCTCAGAGACCCTGGGGCTGCATAGGGCGGACCTGATGCTGTCTGCATGGCCCGGAGACTCCGCCCATCCAACCGAGCACAGCTGAACGTCACAGACAATTGGCCTAGAGGTCAACCCCTCCAAGTGATAACAACAATTAACCTGAGCTTAACGTCAACAAGACTGTGCAACCCATATCCACCTCAGGTAACTGGGGAGGGTGAGCCACACAAAGCTAATTGACCAACTCAGAGAAGCAGCCACCATGCAGAGACATGGAAAGAAATCAGATGTGAAAGAAATGGAAGGAAAAAAACGACTGGACATGGAATTCAAAAACCACAGTTATAGAGCTTTTCAAGAGGCTCCTAGAAAAGGTCGAGACCTATAAGGAAATAAACAAGACCTATGAGGAAATGAACAAGACCTACCAGGAATTGAACAAGACCTGCAAGGAAATGAACAAGACCAACATGGAAATAAATGAGACTTACAAGGAAATGAACGAGACCTACAAGGATATAAACGAGACTCTCAAGGATATGAAAAAGGACCAACCAGAAATTAAGCATACACTGGCTGAAATAAAAAATATTATACAAAGACCTAAAAGTACTCTAGAGCACCCCAAGAACCAAGTTCAAAATTTGAAATACAAAGAGGTAAAATCCACTCAGCTGGAAAAACAAGAAACCAAAAGAATAAAAAAATTGAAGATAGTGTAAGGGGCCTCTGGGACAACCTCAAGGAAACCAACATCCGAATTATAGGGGTGCCAGAAAAAGAGAGAGAGCAAGACAATGAAAACCTGTTTGAAGAAATAGTGACCAAAAACTTCCCACACCTGGTGAAAGAAATTGACTTAGGAATCCAAGAAGCGCACCGAACCCCAATATATAGGAACCCTAAGAGGACCACACCAAGGCACATCATAATTAAAATGCCAAGAGCAAAAGACAAAGAGAAAATATTAAAAGCAGCAAGAGAAAAACAGTTAGTTACCTATAAGGGAGCACCCATATGATTGTCAGCGGATTTCTCAACAGAAACTATGCAGGCCAGATGGGAGTGGCAAGAAATATTCAAAGTGATGAATAGCAAGAATCTACAACCAAGATTACTCTATCCAGCAAAGCTATCATGCAGAATTGAAGATCAGATAAAGAGCTTCACAGATAAGAAAAAGCTAAAGGAGTTCATCACCACCAAACCAATATTATATGAAGTGCTGAAAGATATACTTTAAGAAGAGGAAGAAGAAAAAGATAAAAGTGTAAATTAGGAACAACAAATACACATCTATCAACAAATGAATCTAAAAATCAAGTGAATTAATAATCTGATGAATAGGATAAACTGGTGAGTGTAACAGAATCATGGACATAGAGAGGGAATGGACTGACAATTCTTGTGGATAAAAGGGTTGTGGGAAGTGCAGCAAGAGACTGGACAAAAATCATGCACCTATGGGAGAGGACAGTGCGGGGCGGGGGGGGGGGGTGAGGGCAGAGGGTGGGATGGGTACCGGGTGGAGGCGAGCTATAGGGGAAAAAAGGGGAACAATGTAATTAATAAACTGAACAATAAAGATAAAAAAAAGAAAAAGAAAGGTAAAAAAAGAAAAAGAAATAAAAGGCATCCAAATTAGAAAAGAAGTAGTAATATTGTCCTTTTTCGCAGATGACATGATAATACATAGAAAAACCTAAAGACTGCATAAAAAATTACCAGACTTAATAAATTAATTCAGCAATGTAGCAGGACACAAAATTAATGCCAAGAAATCTATGGCATTTCTATAAACCTCTAATAAACTTACAGAACGGAAGACTAAAAAAAGCATTTACTGTCACACCAAAAAATTGATGATGCCTAGGAATAAACTTAACTAAGGAGTTAAAAGACCTATATGTGGAAAACTACACGACACTGAAAAAAGAGATAGAGGAAGACTTAAACATGTGGAAGAACATATCATGTTCATGGATTGGTAGAATCAACATCAGCAAAATGTCCATACTACACAAAGCAATCTATAAATTCAATGCACTTTTCATGAAAATACCAACAGCATATTTCACAGACCTAGAACAAACTATCTAAAAATTCATCTGGAATGAAAAAAAGACCCAGAATAGCTGCAGCAATTCTGAGAAAGAAGAACAAAGTAGGTGGAAACTCAATTCCAGATATCAAGCTGTATTACAAAGCCACTGTCCTTAAAACAGCCTGGTACTGGCATAAGAACAGACATGTAGATCAATGGAATAGAATAGAAGAATGCAGAATTTGACCCAAACCAATATGCCCAATTAATATTTGATAAAGGAAGCATGAACATACAATGGAATCAAGATAGTCTCTTCAACAAATGGTGTTGCTAAAATTGGACAGAAAGATGCAAAAACAGTGAAACTAGACCACCAACTTACACCATACATAAAAATAAACTCAATATAAATAAAGGACTTAAACATAAGATGGGAAACCATAAAAATACTAGAGGATTCCACAAGCAACAAAATCTCAGATATATGCCAAAGGAACTTCTTTACTGATACTGCTCCTAGGACAATGGAAACTAATGAGAAAACAAACAAATGAGACTACATAAAAAAAGCTTTTGCACAGCAAAGGAGACCATCAATAAAACAACAAGAAAGCCCACTGCATGGGAGAACATATTTGCCAATGATATCAACAATAAGGGTTTAATCTTCTACATTTACAGGGAACTCATACAACTTAACAAAAGAAGATAAACAAACCAATTAAAAAATGGGCAACTGATCTAAATAGACACTTTTCAAAAGAAGACAGAAGGAACGCAAAAAGACATATGAAAACCTGCTCAAAGTCACTAATCATCAGAGAGATACAAATCAAAACAACAATTCGGTACCATCTCACACCAGTCAGAATGGCTATCATCAAAAAATCAAATGATAAGTGTTGGAGAGGATGAGTAGAAAAAGGAACTCTTTCGCACTGCTGGTGGGAATGCAGACTGGTGCAGCCACTGTGGAGAACAGTATGGAGTTCTCTCAAAAAACTAAAAATGGAACTCCCATTTGACCCAGTGATCCCACTTCTAGGAATATATCCCAAGAAACTAGAAACATGAATCAGAAAGGATATATGCACCCCTATGTTCATAGCAGCACAATTCACTATAGCTAAGATTTGGGAAAAGCCTAAGTGCCCAATAGCAGATGAGTAGATTAAACAACTGTGTTACATCTACACAACGGAATACTATGCTGTGGTAAAAAAGAAAGAGTTCCTACCATTTGCAACAACATGGACGGAGATGGAGAGCATTATGCTAAGTGAAATAAGCCAGGCAGAGAATGATAAATATCACATGTTCTCACTCATTTGTGGTATAAAATGAATGGCACAGACTGATGAACAAGAACAGATCCAGAGACTGAAAAACATTGATCAGAACATCAAACCTCAGGGAAGGTGTGAGTAGGTGCGAGTAAGGGGAAGAGATCAACCAAGGGACTTGTGTGCATGTGTATGAGCCTAATCAATGGACATAGACAACAAGGGGATAGGGCATAAGTGGATGTTGAGGAGTAACGGAGGAATAAAGACACATATGTAAAAATATATAAATAAATAAATAATACTATGACAAACTTTATTCCAACAAAATGGACAACCTAGATGAAATGTATATATTCTCTCTCTTTTGAAATGGTTATAGTCTTAAAAAATAGAAGCTCCCATAACTTAACCAAGAAGAATCAGAAAACCTGAATAGGCAAATAACTACCAAAGAAATTGAAACAGTGATAAAAAAATCTTCCAGCAAACAAAAGCCCTAGTTTAGATGGCGTTAGAGGGGAGTTCTACCAAGCATTCAAAGAACTAAAACCTATCTTCCTCAGATTATTCCAAAAAATTCAAGAGGAAGGCATACTTCCAAGCTTTTTCTATGAAGCCAGCATTACCCTATCCAAAACCAGATAAAAACATCACAAAAAAAGAGAACTAGAGGCTAATATCCTTGATGAACATAGATGCTAAAATCCTCAACAAAATTCTAGCAAATTGGATTCAGCAATACATTAGAAAGATCATACACGATGACCAAGTGGGATTTATTCTGGGGATGCAATGATGGTATAATATCCTCAAATCAATAAATGTGATACATCACATAAACAAACTGAGAGACAAAAATTACATAATCATATTAATTTATGCAGGAAGAGCACTTGGAAAAATCCAACACTCTTTCTTGGTAAAAACTCTGAGAAAAGTGGGAATAGTGGGATCATACCTTAACATAATAAAAGCCCTATATGACAAACCTACAGCCAAGATCACACTCAATGTGCTAAAACTAAACCCAATTCCCCTAAGAACAGAAACAAGAGAAGGATACCCAGTTTTACCACTCCTGTTCAACATAGTACTGGAAATGCTAGCCATTGTGATCAGACAAGAAGAAGAAATAAAAGGCATCCAAATTGGAAAAGAAGAAGTAAAACTGTCCTTATTCACAGACGACATGATATTGTATATAAAAATCCATAAATATTCCATCAAAAAACTACTAGACTTAATAAATGAATTCAGCAATGTACCAGGATACAAATTTAACACCCAGTAGTCTATGGCTTTTCTATACACCAATAATTTCTCAGAAAGAGAAATGAAAAAAAAACAATCTCATTTACCATTGCACCAAAAAAATTAAGATACCTAGGAATAAAGTTAACTAAGAACACAAAAGACCTGTACTTGGAAAACTACAGGACATTGAAAAAAAAGGTAGGGGAAAACATAAACAAATGGAAGAACATACCATGTTCATTGATTGGTAGAATTAACATCATTAAATGTCCATACTACCCAAAGCAATCTATAGATTCAATGCAATACCTACTAAAATACCAATGGCATATTTCAAAGATCTATAGCAAACTCTCCAAAAATTCATCTGGAATTAATAAAAGACTCTGAATAGCCAGAGCTACCCTGAGAAAGAAGAACAGAGTTGGAGGAATCACAATACCAGACAACAAAGTATATTACCAAGCCACAGTTCTCAAAACTGCTTGGTACTGGCATAAGAATAGAAATATAGATCAACGGAACAGAATAGAGGACCCAGAAATTGACCGAAGCCATTATACTCCATTTAATATTTGACAAAGGAGGCAATAGCATAAAATGGAGTCAAAACAGTTTCTTTAATAAATGGTGCTGGGAAATTTGGTCAGATACATGCAAAAAAAAAAAAAAAAAAAAGAAAGAAACTAGATGACCAATTTACACCATTCACAAAAACAAACTCAAAATGGCTAAAGGACTTGAACGTAAGATGAGAAACCATAAAAATCCTACAAGACTCCATAGGCAGCAAAATTGTAGACATATGTCATGGCAATATCTTGACACACACATCCTACAAAAAGGGAGATTAAGGAGAAAATAAAAAAAATGGGAATATCCTATATAATAAAGAGGTAATATGCAAATTGATCATCACTCCAACACACATCATGGTCTGCCCCTATGTGGACCCAAAATGACCACCACAAGATGGCCAGTGGGGGAGGGCAGTGGGGAGTGACCAGGCCTGGAAGGCAGGGCAGTTGGGGTGGGCCAGGCCTGCAGAAGAGTACAGGCTGCAGGAGAGGGCATTTAGGGGCAACCAGGCTGGCAGGGGAGGGAAGTTAGGGGTGACCAGCCATGAGGGGAGGAGAGTTAGGGCCAATCAGGCCAGCAGGGGAGCAGTTAGGCATCGGTGGATCAGGCTGACAGGAGAGTGGTTAGGGGGTGATCAGGCTTGGAGGAAGAAGCAGTTAGGAGCAATCAGGCAGGCAGGCAGGTGAGGGGTTGGGAGCCAGCAGTTCTGGATTGTGAGAAGGATGTCTGACTGCCCATTTAGGCCCCATCCTGATCGGGCCTAATCAGGCAGTCAGACATCCCTCAAGGTGTCCCAGATTGGAGAGGGTGCAGGCTGCGCTTAGGGACACACACACACTCACACACACACAGTGAACAAATTTCATGCACTGGCCCTGTAATCCATCCTATTTAATAAAAGAGTAATAGCAAATTGACCATACCTCTGCTACACCCACAAGCCAATCAGGAATGAATATGCAAATAAACCCAACCAAGATGGCTGCCTGCCAGAGAGCAGGAGGGAGGTTTTGGTTTCCCTGGCAATGAAGGAAGCCAAGCTTTCCGCCTCCCTTTCCTGGTGTAGGCCTCCACTCAATGCTACAAAGTTTCAATTATAGAAGATAATGATGGCAGCCACAGAGTTAGAGAGGGCAGGAGGCTTGAGTTGCACCAGAGATGGAGGAAGCCAAGCTTTCCACCTGTCCTGGTCAGCCCAGACCTTCACTTAAGGCTACAAAGTTTCAATTATAGAAGGTAAATAAATTCCAACAGAAATAGCTGCTGCCACAGAGTGAGCAGAAGGTTTGGCTCCACTCTAGGCAACAAAGTTTCAATTGTAGAAAAATAAATAAATCCCCGATACCAAGGCCTCCACTTGGGTCACCAGGGGCCATGACCAGCCTGCAAACCACCACAGGCCCCTCGCCTAGGCCGCCCCATGCCCCAAGGGAACCCCAACCTAATCATGGACACCCTTCAGGGCAAACCAGCTGGCTCCCACCCATGCATCAGGCCTCTATCCTATCTAATAAAAGAGTAATATGCAGATTGACCATCACTCCAACAAAAGA
Organism: Antrozous pallidus; assembly: GCA_027563665.1. Lineage (NCBI taxonomy): Eukaryota > Metazoa > Chordata > Mammalia > Chiroptera > Vespertilionidae > Antrozous > Antrozous pallidus. Next base: position 17,813,763 of record CM050513.1, read on the forward strand.
TGACTGCCCCCATGTGGACACAAGATGGCCACCACAAGATGGTCAGCAGGGGAGGGCAGTTGGGAGGGACCAGGCCTGCAATGGAAGGCAGTTGGGGGCGATTAATCCTGCATGGGAGGGTAATTAAGGGTGACCAGACCGGCAGAGGTGGGAAGTGAAGGTGTTTGGGCCTACAGGGGAGGGTAGTTGGGGGGGACCCAGGCCTGTAGGGGAGTCAGTCAATGAAAGAAAAATACCAAATGATCTCACTCATTTATGGATAATAAAGAACATTATAACCTGATGAACAAAAAGACAGAAACAGAGGCAAAGAAGCATTGAAAAGTCTGTCAAATTACATCAGGAAGGCTGGGGCAGGTCGGTGAGGGGTGGTAAGAGATCAATGGAAGGACTTGTATGCATGCATATAAGCATAATGGATTCAAGACACTGGGGAGGTTGAGGGTATGTGCAGGAGGGTAGGGGAGCCTGGGGGAAGGTCAATGGGGGAAAAAAGAAGACATATGTACTGCTATTTGTAATACTTTACACAATAAAAAAAAAAATCCAAGCTCAAACTGAAACAAAGAACTATAGACCTCTGACACAATAAATCTACTTCTAAGAATCTGTATTACAGAAAAAATAAACCCAGCATGAAAAAAAGAAATATGTACGCAAATGTCTACATATTTCTACATGGAGGCAATCTAAATATTGAACCTATATGAATCAATTAAATGCATTGTAGCACACTTTCCCGATGGAATACTATACAAACATAAAAAGGATGGTTATGAAGACCATTCAGCAATCTGGAATGTTAGATGGAAAAATTTGTAAAATTAACATTTTTATGATAAATATATTTTTAAAAAGAATAGTAGAAAGAAAAAGAAATTACATCAAGTTGATAACAGTAGTGTTATAAAGATGAGCTTTAGAATAGTAATAGTAATTACTTTTCACTATTGTACTTTCTAATTATAGTATAGTTATCTAACTTTTTCTATTCTAAAATTAATATAATTTCAAAATTAGTCTGTAAACTGGTTTTATGAGTAAGAGAAGTCAGGAAAATAAGAGAAGAGAGAGTGAGTGAAGGCTGACTGGTAGCAATCAAATCTTATGAAGCTGTGTGTAGGCTATGGTTAACCATCAGTTGAATACAACAGTAGACTGCTCTCCCTTTAAAAAACTAGAGGCCTGGTGCAGTAGGGGGGGAGGGGAAGGGGGAGAGTGGACTTCTTCGGCCCAGCCTGCTCCCACTCCAATTGGAGACCCCTTGGGGGATGTCTGATTGGCTGTTGGACATCCCTCTCACAATCTGGGATTGCTGGCCCCTAACATCTCTACCTGCCTACCGGCCTGATTGCCCCCAACTGTCTTCCCCTGCTGTCCAGATCTCACCCTCAATGGCTCTTCCCTGCTGGCCTGACCTCGCCCCCAACTGCCCTCCTCTGCTAGCCAATTTGGTTCTGATTGGTCAGTTTCTATGCCAGTCAGCATCAAAAGCTCCACTTCATAGGAAGCCATTGGCTCCCCACAGCACCCAGATTTGGTTCTGATTGGTCAGTTTCCATGCCAGTCATCATCAGAAGTTCTGCCTCTTAGGCAGCCATTGGCTCCCCATAGCACCAACATTTGGTTCTGATTGGTCAGTGTCTATCAGTTAGCGTTAGAAACTCTGCCTCCTAGGCAACCATTTGTTCTTCACAGCACCCAGATTTGGTTCTGATTGATCAGTTTCTATGCCAATCAGGGCCTCTGAGCTTTCAATGGGGCCTGATCAGAAAGCTGGGGCTGATCAGCAGCCCCAAAGCCTGGAGAGAAATGGCCAGATTGAGAGAGAAAGAGAGATGCAAGTGCTGATCAAAAGCTGCCACAGAGGCAATGGTTCATGCCCTGCTTCTCTCTTCAGGCCTCTCTCTGGCCCTGATTTGCAGCTTCCTCAGCAGTCAGTGCTGGGGCACTATGCCTACAGGGGAAGTAGGGTTGCCATGGCAACCCAGCACTGACTGCAGGACTGACTTCCCATTGGTCAAGCCTTGGTCATGACGGGTCCTTACAACCCAGGTTTTTTATATATTAGGATGGTGCTATATTTTGTGAATCTTTGTCTCTAGCCCCCTGCCCTTGCAATCCTATATTCTGTACTACAGGATAACACAGAAGGCAAAGAGTTAATACCCAAGTAAGTATAGTTTCGACCTTATTTTAAAAAGAAAAGAAAAAGAAACAGCATGAAGTATCAAGACATGGAAACCAGGTAGGACATAATGAGTTTGGAGTTCTAGTTCACTATAATTCTAACTTCAAGATACATATGGAAGAATTTGGAAATAAAAATAAGGTACAGACTAAATTGTTGCTACAAAGATACCTTAAGATCCATTGGACTGAATACAATCAAAGTTTATTTCTCTGAAGGAACACAAGTACCATTCCCACATGGTCAATGTTGATTCCTCCACTCAAGCTCCCAACAGCAAATTATTTTGAAGAAAATCTCCGGCTTTAAATAATTTTTAACAGAATCTAATTGACATACCATGTAGTTCACCTAGGTAGTGTACAATTCAATGTTTTTAGTATATTTACTTATGCAACCATCACCATAATCTAATTTTAAACTATTTTCATAATCTCAAAAAGAATCTGTGTATTCATTAGTTACCTTTCCCTATTCTTCCTCTTCAACCTTCTCACTTCTTATCATTTTATCTGTAAAAATTTCATATGCATTTCTAGGAAGATAGAAAATACTTTAAAAATACATAACTGTAGAGAGAAAGGAACCAAGATGGCGGCATAGGTAAACACCTATCTTGCTGCAATACAAAGCAATTTCAAAACTACAACTAAACAAAAGAACAAACATCATCCACAATCACCAGAAAGCCGGCTGAGTGAAAATTCCACAAATAAAAGTGAAGATAGGACACTGTGACTCAGAGGAGCAGTGGAGGACAGCATTAAAGATATGTGGGGTGTCGGAGGTTTGGAGCCGTGTGCACGTGAGTGGATAGGACAGGTGGCTGCAAACCTGGCCAGTTTTGTCAAACGGGGGAGACAAAGACGTCCCACTGCACTGATTCCCCAGCTCTGGGCAAAGTCCAGGGAACCAACCCACAATCATATGGGTTAAAACTGGAGAGTGGGGAGGCACGCCGAAACTCAGGCACTGCACGGGTCTGCAAGCTGGTGGAGAGGGCGAGCTTGTGCAGAGTGTGTGTAAAATTGAAAACAGCAGAGCTGCGTGACCGTACAGAGAGGACTCGTGACTTACTCTCTCATTCACGAAAGCACCAGACTGAATTGTTTTATGAACCTAGGTGAGACGTTGGGTGTGCGGACTCATTTGGGGAGAGGCAGAGTTGTCTGGCAGTGGGTAGAGATCGGTGGTGGCTCTCTCTCAGAGGTGCTTGCAGCCATTGCCACCAGGCACAGAGTCCCAGGTGCCACATAGGGCGGAGCTAACGCTGCTTGCTCGGCTTGGAGATTCCGCCCATCCAACCTGAGCATGGCTGAACCTCACAGCCAATTGGCCTGGAGGTCAAACTCTCCTAATGCTGGCAAGAATAAACTAGGCTTACTTCAACAAGACTGTGCAACCCATATCCACCTCAGGTAACTGGGGAGGCTGAGCCACTGTCCCTTAGAGGACATCTACCACACAAAGCTAATCGACCAACTCAGGAAAGCAGCCACCATGGAGAGACATGGAAAGAAATCAGATGTGAAAGAAATGGAGGAAAAAACCGACTGGACATAGAGTTCCAAACCATGGTTATAAGGCTTTTCAAGAGGCTCCTAGAAAAAGCTGAGACCTACAAGAAAATGAATGAGACCTACGAGGATATGAACGAGACCCTCAAGGATATGAAAAAGGATCAACTAGAAATTAAGCATACACTGACTGAAATAAAAAATATTATACAAAAACCTAAAAGTGCTCTAGAGGACCGCAAGAACCAAGTTAAAGATTTGAAATACAAAGAGGTAAAATCCACTCAGCTGGAAAAGCAAGAAACCAAAAGAATAAAAAAATTGAAGATAATGTAAGGGGCCTCTGGGACAACCTCAAGCATACCAACATCCGAATGATAGGGGTGCCAGAAAAAGAGAGAGAGCAAGACAATGAAAACCTATTTGAAGAAATAGTGACTGAAAACTTCTTACACCTGGTGAAAGAAATTGACTTAGGAATCCAAGAAGCGCACCGAACCCCAATATATATAGGAACCATAAGACGCCCACAGCAAGGCACATCATAATTAAAATGCCAAGAGCAAAAGCCAAAGACAGAATATTAAAAGCAGCAAGAGAAAAACAGTTAGTTACCCATAAGGGAGCACCCATACGATTGTCATTGGATTTCTCAACAGAAACTATGCAGGCCAGATGGGAGTGGCAAGAAATATTCACAGTGATAAATAGCAAGAATCTACAAGCAAGATTACTCTACCCAGCAAAGCTATCATTCAGAATTGAAGGTGAGATAAAGTGCTTCGTAGCTAAGAAAAAGCTAAAGGAGTTCCATCACCACCAAACCAATATTATATGAAATTCTGAAATATATTCTTTAAGAAGAGGAAGAAGAAAAAGCTAAAAATAAAAATTATGAACAACAAATACACATCTATCAACAAATGAATATAAAAATCAAGTGAATTAAAAATCTGATGAACAGGATAAACTGGTGAATCTAACAGAATCATGGGCATAGAGAGGGAATGGACTGACAATTCCTGGGGAGAAAAGGGGTATGGGAAGTACAGCAAAAGACTGGACAAAAATCATGCACCTATGGGAGAGGACAATGTCGGGGAGGTGAGGGCAGAGGGTGGGATGGGTACCGGGTGGTGGGGAACTATAGGGGGAAAATAAGGGGGAACAATGTAATTAAGAAACTGAACAATAAAGATTAAAATATTTTTTTAAAAATACATAACTGTAGAGAGCTACTGGGAAGGCACATGAGCATGTCTTTAATTATTGTCAGCTGAATCCAGTGGCATTGGCAGAGCCATATCCTGGAAACACTTCTTGCCAGAGGCAGGAGTGTTGTCAGGTTGACCTTCAGCCCAGGTGCCAGGGGTGGGTTTCGTTATTTAAATCCAACCCAGCACCAGGAAGGAATGCCACTCTGCCCTACCCAAAGAATGCACATAATCTCCTTTGTCTTGATCTTTAGCAAAACTTCCTCGTTTTTTCCGTCTAAAAGAAACACACTGGCCGAGACCCCTGTTTGGCTCAGTGGATAGAGCATCAGAATGCGGACTGAAGGGTCCTGGGTTCAATTCCGGCAAGGGCATGTACCTTGGCTGCAGGCACATCCCCAGTAGGGGGCCTGCAAGAGGCAGCTGATCGATGTCCCTCTCTCATCAATGTTTCTGACTTTGTATCCCTCTCCCTTCTGCTCTGTAAAAAAAATCAATAAAATATATTAAAAAAAGAAAAAGAAAAAAGAAACACACTGTATTGGCTCTGGGTCCCTGTCTCTGCATCTGAGGACAGTGGTCCAACCTGGCCCCAGCTTTTTTCTTCCATCTTTGTGTCTGTCTCTTTCTTTCATTTTCTCAATCACCAGCAGCACCTACTAAGAAACTGGACCGTTCTCTAGCCATGCTGGACACGAAAAAATGAAATATTTATACACCAGAGGCCCAGTGCATGAAAATTCATGCACTGGAGGGGTGGGGGGGAATCTCTCAGCCCAGCTTGCCTACTCTCACAGTCTGGGAGCCCTCAGGGGCGGGAGGTGACCCACCAATCAGGGGAAAATGACAGCCCTATCACACCTCTACTGCTGCCACTGTTGGCAGTGCAAGCCTCGGCCAGCCCTGGTTACCTGCCTGCACCTCAGGCTGGCCGTGGGTGGTTGGGGGCTTGAGGGAAGTTCTAGCCACACTGTGGGCCTGCTGCCCAGACCCTGCCATCCCCCCCAGCAGGACTGGTAGACTCCACCTGGGCTGAAGGGACTGGGCACTGCCATCTTGTCGGTATGGGTGTTTCCATCTTTGTGACAGTATGACGGTCAATTTGCATATTCTCTTTATTAGAAAGGATAACAATAATATCATTGTCACACATAGAAATGTTTAAACTATTTATTTATTTTTGTTGAATTTATTTATTTATTTTAATTTACAAAATCTTTATCGTTCAGATTATTGCAATTGTTCCTCTTTTCTCCCCCAATAGCTCCCCTCTACCCAGTTCCCACCCCACCCTCTGCCCTTACCTTCTTCACATTGTCCTCATCCAGAGGTGTATGATTTTTGTCCAGTCTCTTCCTGCACCTCCCACATCCCTTTCCCCCAGAGAATTGTAAGTACACTCCCTTTCTATGCCCCTGATTCTATCATATTCACCAGTATATTTTGTTCATTAGATTTTTAATTCACTTGATTTTTAGATTCACTTGTTGATAGATATGTATTTGTTGTTCATAATTTTTTTAAATATATTTTATTGATTTTTTACAGAGCGGAAGGGAGAGGGATAGAAAGTCAGAAACATCGATGAGAGAGAGACATCGATCAGCTGCCTCTTGCACACCCCCCACCAGGGATGTGCCCGCAGCCAAGGTACATGCCCTTGCTGTAATCGAACCCGGGACCCCTCAGTCCGCTGTCCGACGCTCTATCCACTGAGCCAAACCGGTCTCGGCTGTTGTTCACAATTTTTATCTTTACCTTTTTCTTCTCCTCTTCTTAAAGAATACCTTTCAGTATTTCATATAAATCTGGTTTGGTGCTGATGAACTCCTTTAGCTTTTTCTTATCTGGGAAGCTCTTTATCTGACCTTCAATTCAGATAGCTTTGCTGGGTAGAGTAATCTTGGTTGTAGGTTCTTGCTATTTATCACTTTGAATATTTCTTCCCATTCCCATCTGGCCTGCATAGTTTCTGTTGAGAATTCAGCTGACAATTGTATGGGTGCTCCCTTGTAGGAAATTAAGTGTTTTTCTCTTCCTGCTTTTAATATTCTGTCTTTGTCTTTTGCCCTTGACATTTTAATTACGGTGTGTCTTGGTGTGGTCCCATTTGGATTCCTTTTGTTTGGAGTTCTGTGTGCTTCCTGGACTTGTAACTCTCTTTCTTTCATCAGGTGGGGGAAGTTTCAGTAATAATTTCTTCAAATAGGTTTTCAGTATTTTGCTCTCTCTCTTTTCCTGGCACCCCCATAATTCGGATGTTGCTAGGCTTGAGGTTGTCCCAGAGGCTCCTTACGCTATCTTCAATTTTTTGAATTCTTTTTTCTTTTTGCTTTTTTAGCTGAGTGTTTTTTGCTTCTTTGTATTTCAAATCTTTGACTTGATTCTTGCGTTCCTCTAGTCTGCTGTTAGGTCTCTGTATATTTTTTATTTCAGTCAGTGTATGCTTAATTTCTAGTTGGTCCTTTTTCATATTCTCAAGGGTCTCATTACATTTATCGGCCTTTTATCGTGGTTTTTTAAAAAATATATTTTATTGATGTTTTACAGAGCAGAAGGGAGAGGGATAGAAAGTCAGAAACACTGATGAGAAAGAGACATCGATCAGCTGCCTCTTGCAGGCCCCCTACTGGGGATGTGCCCACAGCCAAGATACATGCCCTTGCCGAATCGAACCTGGGACCCTTCAGTCCACAGTCCGACGCTCTATCCACTGAGCCAAACCGGTCTCGGCTTATCGTGGTTTTGAACTCTATATCCACTCGTTTGTTTTCTCCATTTATTTCATTTGTGGTCTGTGTCGTCTTCACACTTTCGCTGCTTCCCTGAGTTGGTCGAGTAGCTTTGTGTGGTAAATGTCCACTAGGGTACAGTAGGTCAGCCTCCCCAGTTACCTGAGGTGGACACTCTTGGTGCACCCCTTTATGGGCTGCACAGTCTTGTTGTAGTTAAGCCAAGATTGTTTTGATATCACTGGGAGTGGTTGACCTCCAGGCCAATTAGCTCTGAGGATCAGCTGTGTCTATGCTTGGAGAGCTTCTGTGCTCAGCTTGGATGGGGCGGAGTCTCGGGGCTGAGTAGTCAGCCTTGGTTTCTGGTCAGCCCTGCTCTAAGAGTCGCCTGAATCTCTGTGTCCCATGGCAATGGCTACACACACCTCTGAGAAAAAGCTGCCCTTGAGTTTTGCTCACTGCCCGACAGTTCAGTTTCTCCCCAAACGTGTCTGGATACCCAATGTGTCACCCGGAACTGGAGAACAGTGCAGTCAGGAGGTTTTGTTTTCCTCCCGAATGAGAGAGCCAGTCATGTGCTCAGAAGCACGCCCTCTCTGCGAGCTCGTGTGCCTCTGCAGCACCTGATTCTCAGTGCTTCCTCCTGACAGTTCTTATGAGTCTGGGTTTCCTGAGACTCACTCAGAACTGAAGTTCATCGCAATGGGGAGCCTTTGTCTCCCTCCCTGTTTGAGAAAACCAGCTACGTATTCAGCCACCAGCCCCTTCCGCATGCACATGTCTCCGCAACTCTGCCCTCCGCACCTCCTCTGAGTCTCAGTGTCCTTTTCTTTTTCCTTCTAGTTGTAGAATTTACACTCGGCCAGCTTTCTGGTGGTCCTGGATGATGTCTGTTTTGTCTTTTAGTTGTAGTTTTGAAATTGTTGTGTGAGGCAGCACTATAGGTGTTTACCTATGCCACCATCTTGTTCCTCTGTTTAAACTATTTAATGTCAAAGATAAAATCAGTGGTCACACACACAAAAAATCAGTGGTCACATTTTTATAATTATGTGTTTTTTTCTACTATGCTTAAATCAGTATCCAAGTAAAATCCTTTTGCAGACTGCAATTGCTTGATATATCTGTTATATTTCTTTTGATCTATCAGCTCTCCCTCAATTGCTTTCTTTATTCCTAACAAAAAATTGTTAAAGAAATTAGGTTATTTATTATATGAACTTTCCTGGGTTATGCAATTTCTGAGTCTATTATTGTGTCATTGTTGACAATGCTCCACTGTTTCATATATTTCCTATAAATTAGTAGTTGAGTCTGGAATCTTAATCAGTTTCAAATATTGTTTGTTTAGATAAGACTACCTCAGGAGTAGAAATATTATGTCACACTTCTGTTTAAGTTTTCTTTTATTGTAAAATATATCATACTCACAGAAGTATATAAAACTAATTATATTGCCCTAACCAGTTTGACTCAGAGGATAGAGCATTGGCCTGAGGACTGAAGGGTCCCAAGTTTGATTTTGGTCAAGAGCATCGATATACCTTGGTTGCAGGCACATCCTTAGTAGGGGGTGTGCAGGAGGCAGCTGATCTATGTTTTTCTTTCATGGATGTTTCTAACTGTCTATTCCTCTCCCTTTCTGTCTGTAAAAAAAAATCAATACAATACTTTTTAAAATATATTTTATTGATTTTTTACAGAGCAGAAGGGAGAGGGATACAAAGTCAGAAACATCAATGAGAGAGAGAAATCGATCAGCTGCCTCTTGCACGCCCCCTACTGAGGATGTGCCCGCAGCCAAGGTACATGCCCTTGCCAGAATCGAACCCGGGACCCTTCAGTCCCCAGTCCAACGCTCTATCCACTGAGCCAAACCGGTTTTGGCAATACAATATATTTTTAAAGAAATTCCTAGAAAAATAAATAAAATAAAACTAATTATATAATTTAAAGACTAATAATAAAATTAACATCCAGTCCCCACCACAGAAGTTTAAAAAAACAATAGAGTATTGCTTGTGTTTTAGCAATCCCTTTTGTCTTCTCTAAGTAAATCTTCTGTTCCTACCCCATTCTAGAGGTAAGAACTATCCTCAGTTTTGTGACAATTATTCCTTCACTTTCTTTATGTCTTTTATGAACATCTTCCTAAGAGAATATTGTTTGGTTTTGCCTTTACCTATATTATTGTATGATTTGCACTTTGTACCCTCCACATTACATTTTTGAATTTCACCTATGTTGTTTCAGTTAACTGTAGCCTATTCATTTTCATGGTAATACAGGATTTCATTATCCTAGCTAATAAAAGAGTAATATGCAAATTGACTGTTCCTTTGCTACACCTACAAACCACGCCCACCAGCCAATCAGGAGTGATATGCAAATTAATACCCAACCAAAATGGCTACTGCCCAAGGCCAGAAAAAGCCTCTTGGGAGGCTTTTTCTGGCTTTGGGCAAGCTAGGGCTGAGGTGGAGCCAGCCAGTGATCAGCCCCTATTGCAGCGTGATCACTGGGTGCACAAGGCCAGGGTTGGTGGAGCCAGGAGCCAAGGGTCAGGCCCGATAGGAGGGCCAAGGCAGAGCCAGGAGCCAGTGATCAGGCCCGATAGCAGGGCAATTGCTGGGTGCCCAAGGCCAGGGTTAGGGTGGAGCCAGGATCCAGAAATCGGGCCTGATAGAAGAGCCGGGGCTGGGGCAGAGCCAGGAGCCAACTATAGGCCTAATCACAGGGCAATTGCTGGGTGCCCAAGGCCAGGGTTGGGGCAGAGGCAGGAGCCGGGGATCAGGCCCCAATCTCATGACGATCGCTGGGTGCCCAAGGTCAGGGCTGAGGCTGAGCCAGGAGCCAGCGATCAGGGCCAATCCCTGGGTGCCCAAAGCGTTGGCTGAGTTGGAGCCAGGAGCCAATGATCAGACCCGATAGCAGGGCAATTGCTTGGTGCCCCAGGCTGCGGCTAGGGTGGAGCCAGGAGCCAGTGATAGGGCCCATCACAGGGCGATTGATGGGTGCCCAAGGCCGGGGCTGGGGAGTCAGGAGCCAACAATCAGAACCCAATCTCAGGGCAATCACTAGGTGCCCATGGCCAGGGCTGGGGCAGAGCCAGGAGCCAGCAATTGGCCCCATTGCAAGTCAATGAATCTCTGGGTGCCCAAGGCCTAAAGCCTCAGCCAGAGGCTTTCAGGCTTGGCCAGGCCAGGGTTGAGCCATCAGAAGGACATCCCCTAAGGGCTCCCAGTATGTGAGAGGAGGTAGGTTGGGCTGAGGGACCACACACCCACAATGCATGAATTTTGTGTACCGGGCCCCTAGTCTATAATAATAAAAGCATAATATGCTAATTAGACTGGATGTCCTTCCAGACATCCTTCCAAATGACCTTCTGGATGACACTAGACCTGCAAGAAAAGCTCATGTCCCAGGTGCAAGAGGAAAGCTGGTGCCGGCAGCTAGGGGAAGGAAGGGCTACTCTTGCATGAATTCTGTGCATCAGGCCTCTCATATGAATATACTACAGTTCATGTTCATGGACATTTACTGTCCTCTATTTTTAAATATATATATTTTTTGTTTTAATTTAATACATCTTTATTGTTCAGATACAACTGTTCCTCTTTTCCCCCCTATAGCTCCCCTCCACCGGATTCCCATGCCACACTTATCTTCCCCACACTGTCCTCATCCATAGGTGTACAATTTTTGTCCAGTCTCTTCCTGCACCTCCCACACCCCTTTCTCTCTGAGAATTGTCAGTCCACTCCCTTTTTATGTCCCTGATTCTATTATATTCACCAGTTTATTCTGCTCATCAGATTTTTTATTCACTCGATTTTTAGATTCACTTGTTGATAGATATGTATTTTTGTTCATAATTTTTATCTTTACCTTTTCCTTCTTCTTCCTTTCTTAAAGAATACCTTTCAGCATTTCATATAAATCTGGTTTGGTGCTGATGAACTCCTTTAGCTTTTTCTTATCTGTGAAGCTCTTTATCTGACCTTCAATTCTGAATGATAGCTTTGCTGGGTAGAGTAATCTTGGTTGTAGGTTCTTGCTATTCATTACTTTTAAAATTTCTTGCCATTCCCATCTGACCTGCATAGTTTCTGTTGAGAAATCCGCTGACAATCGTATAGGTGCTCCCTTATAGGTAATTAACTGTTTTTCTCTTCCTGCTTTTAATATTATCTCTTTGTTTTTTGCTCTTGACATTTTAATTATAATGTGTGTTGGTGTGGTCCCCTTTGGATTCCTTTTGTTTGGGGTTCTCTGCGCTTCTTGGACTTGTGAGTCTCTTTCTTTCACCAAGTGGGGGAAGTTTCGGTCATTATTTCTTCAAATAGGTTTTCAGTATCTTGCTCTCTCTCTTTTCCTGGCACTCCCATAATTCGGATGTTGCTAGGCTTGAGGGGTTCCCAGAGGCTCCTTATACTATGTTCAAATTTTTGGATTCTTTTCTTTTTTTTTTTCCAGTTGAGTGTTTTTTGTTTGTTTGTTTTTTGCTTCTTTGTAATTCAAATCTTTGATTTGCTTCTTTCAGTCCTCTAATCTGCTGTTAGGTCTTCATATACTTTTTTTTATCTTTGTGAGTGTATGTTTAATTTCTAGTTGGTCCTTTTACATGTCCTCGAGGGTCTCGCTAAATTTATCGGCCTTTTCTAGGAAATTCTTGAAAAACCTTCTAACAGTGGTTTTGAACTTTACATCCAGTCATTTGCTTTCCTCCATTTCTTTCATTTGTGATCTGTTTCTTTGTCTCTGCATTTTTGCTGCTTCCCTGAGTTGGTAGAGTTGCTTTGTGTGGTTGGCGTCCTATAGGGTCCAGTGGATCAGCCTCCCCCAGTTACCTGAGGTGGACACTTTTGGTGCACCCCTTCATGGACTGTGTGCACAGCCTTTTTGTAGTTAAGTCTTGATTGTGGTTGGTATCACTGGGAGGAATTGACCTCCAGGCCAGTTGGCTCTGAGGATCAGCTATGTCTATGCTGGGAGAACTTCCATACTGGATATTCCCTTATAAGACAAGACTTGCAAAATTGCTAAAGCCTTTGTGCTCAGCTTAGATGGAGCGGATTCTCAGAGCAGAGCAGACAGCCTTGGCTTCTTGTCAGCCCTGCCCTATGAGGCCCCTGGTCACAGTGTCTTTCGGTAATTGCTGCAAGCATCTCTGAGAGAAAACTGCCCTTGAGTTTTGCTCACTGCCAGAAAGTCCAGTTTCTTCCCGAATGAGTCTGAGTTCCCAGAAATTCATCTGAAACTAGAGTTCATCACAGTTGGGAACTTCCGTCTCCCTCCCGCTTTAGAAAGCCAGGAGTGCACTCAATCTCCTGTGCACTCAGTAGTCAGCACTCTCTGCACATGCATGTCTCTGGACCTCTGCCTTCTGCAGCTCCCCTCAGTTTCAGTGCAGTAGGGAGCTTCTGTGCACTCAGCTGCCTGTGCACTCAGTCCTCTCCACGGGCATGTGTCTCCATACCTCAGCCTTTTGCAGCTCCTCTGAGTCTCAATGTGCTTTCTTCTTTCCTTCTAGTTGTAGAATTTCCACTCAGCCAGCTTTCCTGTGGTTCTGGATGGTGTCCTTTTTGTCTTTTAGTTGTAGTTTTAATATTGTTGTGCGAGGCAGTAGGTTAGGTGTTTACCTATGCTGCCATCTTGGTTTCTCCTCCTAAAAATATATTTTTATAAGGGAGAGTGAAAGAGGGATAGAAACATCAATAATGAGAGATAATCATTGATCGGCTACCTCCTACACACCCCTTACTGGGGATCAAAACAGCAACCCAGGCATATGCCCTAACTGGAATTAAACCAGGACCTCCTCATTCATATGCCGATGCTCAACCATGCTCAACCACACTGGTGGGGCTCTCCTTGATTTTTTGAAATTATAAACAATAATGCTATAAACACTCTGGTATATGTCTCCTCATGCATAGGAATTTCACTAAGGTGCATGTATATATATGTGAAACTTCTGGGTGTAAATGCATATGGTTAAATTTTTTTAAATACATTTTTATTGAGGCTACCTTCTATACTACCCCTACCTGGGATTGAACCCACAACCTGGGCATGTGACCCACCCCCAACTGGGAATTAAATCATGACTATCTGGTTCATAGGTTGAAGCTCAACCACTGAACCATGCTGGCTGGGCACATGTTTAATTTTGAAGTAAGGTCAAATTATTTGTCATAGCGCTCATATCAATTTAGAGCTCCACTAGCAGTGAATGGAAGTTACCCATTGCTCTGAAACCTTGCTAACACTTGGTATTGTCAGATCTGATCAATTGGTGGGCTCAAACTATTAGGAAAAGATGTGTGAAATTGTACTATATAGTTGATATTTCAACAGTATTCACAGAACTCCTATTCAAATATTCCTTTTCCTGCCGAAACTGGTTTGGCTCAGTGGATAGAGCGTTGGACTGGGGACTGAAAGGTCATGTACCGTGGCTGCGGGCACATCCCTGCTGGGGATGTGCAAGAGGCAGCTGATCGATATTTCTCTCTCATTGATGTTTCTGACTTTCTATCCCTCTCCCTTCCTCTCTGTGAAAAATCAATAAAATATATTTTATTTATTTATTTATTTTAAAATATATATATATATATTATTGATTTTTTACAGAGCGGAAGGGAGAGGGATAGAAAGTCAGGAACATCAATGAGAGAGAGACATCGATCAGCTGCCTCTTGCACACCCCCTGCTGGGAATGTGCCGGCAGCCAAGGTACATGCCCTTGCTGGAATCGAACCCGGGACCCTTCAGTCCGCAGTCCACCGCTCTATCCACTGAGCCAAACCGGTCTTGGCAATAAAATATATTTTAAAAAATATTCCTTTTCCTTGTCCCTTATTTTAAGAAAAATATAAAGCTTTGTATTTTAAAAAATTACATGATGACACTTCACCTATGGGTTGCCATTGAAAAATGTCACATTTTTTTTTAAGGAAAATGGAGATATTTGTATAATTTAAAGCCTAGAAAGCTATAAGATGAATGGCCATGTTACTCGTGGCTATGTAGCTCCTAAACTTCATGGGGTAAGAATTTAGATAAAATGTGTCATTTGTAAGGCTAAAGCAAGACATTCCAATCCAGAAACAAACTTATTCTTCTCTCTTCTGATTTCTTTTTTCATCTTATTCCTCCTATTTGCTTCTTTCCTCATCCATATCATGAGCTCTGGAAAAAATAATTTTACACCTGGGTGTTCACAACTACCTATGCAGTCTAAGGCTCTAGATAACGTAAAGCTACTTCCTCAGAGTCTTACCAAGGGGAATCAATTAGGTGCCATGATAGGCATGACTCTTGGCACACTTCAAAGAATGATGGGCACTATCTCACCTTTTAAATTATAGCCTATACCTCACACTCCAAAACTTTTCAATCCATAAAACTTGTTTTTTCTAAAATTATTTTTTCCCATCAATTTCTAGAGAAAATCAGGTGTGCTTAGAAACCATTCCTAAATTCCCCACTTTTACCATCACTTCTCAGAGACTTATGCCTTTGATCTAAGATTCTTTGAAAAGGCAGCAATAGCTTCATAATTTTGTGTCCCTGAACAGTGCCTCATCCAAGCTGCTATTTTGCAAACTTGGAATCATCAGACTTATTTTTTTAAGCTTGCAATAATCAAGCTCTGAATGAAAGGCAATACATTAGATCTGGGTAATTGGAAGGCTCACTAGCTCACTTTTCTATCACCAGCCTGCTTCATGTCTCACTTAACTCATGTCTCTTCCTCTAGTTCTGACTTGATAGACACTTAAAATCTTTTTTTTGTTGTTGTAAAATGCAAGGATAATTTACCATATTAATTATGTTTAAGTATACAGTTCAGTAGTGTTAAGTTGTGTGTCACCATCACCACCATCCATCTCCAAAACTCTTTTCATTTTGCAAAACTGAAACTCTATACCTATTAAACAATGCTTTAGCCTCTGAAAATCACTATTCTACTTTCTACCTCTACAAATTTGACTACTCTATGTGACTGATATAAGTAGTATCATATGGTTTTTGTGACTGCCATACTTTATTAGCAAAATGTCCTCAAGGTTCATCCATGTTATAGCATGTGCAGAATTTCCTTTCTTTTTAAAAATAGTTTATCTATTTTAGAAAGAGAAGGAGAGAAACATCGATGTAAAAAACATGATTGGTTGCCTCCTGTATGTACCTTAAGGATCCAACCCACAACTTGGGTATTGCCTGAGTGGGAATCAAACCTTTCAATGCACAGGATGATACTCAATCAACTGAGCCACAAACCTCAGGGCAGAATTTCCTCACTTTTAAGGCTGAATGATATCCTATATAATAAAGAGGTGATATGAAAATTGACTGTCACTCCAACACACAAGATGGCCACCTCCATGTGATCAAAGATGGCTACCCCCATGTGGATACAAAATGACCGCCACAAGATGGCCAACAGAGAATGGCAGATGTGGGCGATCAGGCCTGCAGGGGAGGGCAGTTAGAGATGACTGGGCCAACAGAGGAGGACAGTTGGGGGGACCAGGCCTAGAGGGAGGACAGTTGGGGGTGACTGGGCTGGCAGGGAGGGCAGTTAGGGCAATTGGGCTGGCAAGGCAGCAGTTAGGCATCAATCAGGCTGGCAGAGGGGTGGTTAGGGGGTAATCATGCTGGCAGGCAGAAGTAGTTAGGGGCAATCAGGCAGGCAGGCAGGTGAGCAATTGGGAGCCAGAAGTCCTGGATAAAGGTCACCCTGTGGGATCAGGCCTAAACGGGCAGTCAGTCATCCCTCGAGGGGTCCCAGATTGGAGAGGGTACAGGCTGAACTGACACACACACACACACACACACACACACACACACACACACCATGCACAAATTTTGTGCACCGGGCCTCTAGTTATATATATCCTATATAATAAAAGCCTAATATGCTAAGTGCCCAGTTGACCTGTTGGCCATTCAACCAATCAAAGTGTAATATGTTAATATTATGCTAAGGCCGGTCAACTGCTTGCTATGACAACATGCACTGACCATACATTTTGTTTATCCATTCATTCAAATTTTTTTTTAGGTAAGTATGCTTACTTATAATTATCTTTATTTTGTTTATAAACTTTTTATAAATTTTTCTTTCTTTCTTTCTATATATTTACATATGTGTCCTTATTCCCCTGTTACCCCTCACCACCTACTTATGCCCCACCCTCCTGTAGTGTCCATTGATTAGGCTCATATGCACGCACACAAGTCCCTTGGTTGATCTCTCCCCCTTACTCCCACCTACCCCCACCTTCTCTGAGGTTTAATGTTCTGATAGACGTTTCTCAGTTTCTGGATCTGTTCTTGTTCGTTATATTTCACAAGTGAGTGAGAACATGTGATATTTATCTTTCTCTGCCTGGCTTATTTCACTTAGCATAATGCTCTCCATCTCCATCCATGTCGTTGCAAATGGTAGGAACTCCTGTTTTACCACAGGGTAGTATTCCATTGTGTAGATGTAACAAAGTTGTTTAATCTACTCATCTGCTGATGGGCATATCCTTTCTGATTAGTGTTTCTAGTTTTTGGGGACATATTCCTAGAAGTGGGATCAGTGGGTCAAATGGGAGTTCCATTTTTAGTTTTTTGAGGAAGCTCCATACTGTTCTCCACAGTGACTGCACCAGTCTGCATTCCCACAGCAGTGCCCGGGAGTTCCTTTCTCCGCACCCTCACAGCAGTTGTCTTTTGTTGATTTTTTTAATAATAGCCATTCTGACAGGTGTGAGATGGTACCGCATTGTTGTTTTGATTTGCATCTCTCTGATGATTAGTGACTTTGAGCAGGTTTTCATATGTCTCTTGGTCTTCCTTCTGTCTTCTTTAGAAAAGTGCCTGTTTAGGTCAGTTGCCCATTTTTTTGGATTGGTTTGTTTATCTTCTTTTTGTTGAGTTGTATGAGTTCTCTGTAAATGTTGGAGATTAAACCCTTATCATTGATATTATTCGCAAATATGCTCTTCCATGCAGTGGGCTTTCTTGTTGTTTTATTGATGGTTTCCTTTGCTGTGCAAAAGCTTTTTATTTTGATGTAGTCCCATTTATTTACTTTATCCATATATCTGTGGGTGGACATTTAGGTTGCTTGCATCTTTTGGCTATTGTGAATAATGTTGCTATGAATATGGGTGCACAAATATCTCTTCATGACCTTGCTTTTAATTCTTTTGGGTATATTCCTGTAAGTGTAACTGCTGGATCATAGGCATTTTTATTGTTAATTTTTTTGAGAAACTGCCATGCTTTTTTCCTTAGTGGCTGCACCATAGTAGACACTTTTAAAGTTTCTGTCCTGCCCTTTAAAAACGATAGCCAAGGAAAAGAGTTGTATGTCTAAGAATGAACATTGTCAATTATCATGCTTTATCATAAAACTAGGGGCCCAGTGCACGAAATTCATGCACTGGGGGTGGGTGGTCCCTCAGCCCAAGCTGCTGCCCAAGCTGCCCCCTCTCACATACTGGGGATGTCCAACTGATGGCTCATCCCGAGCCTGCCCAAGACCTAAAGTCTCACTATAGGCCCTGGGCACCCAGCCATCTCTTTGCTCAGATTATCCCCAGCTGCCTGTGACTACTTGGCCCCAGGGGCTGGGCCCTGCCCCACCCCCAATCTGAGAGCGGGCTGCAGGGTACTCCCCACTGCTGCCCCCCGCCCTGCCACCCCCGCCCCCACTCAGCCCAGCCCTTGTGCAGCTTGGCCCCGCCCCTCAGCCCCACCCCTGCTCCTGATTGGCTGGTAGTGTAGCAAAGGTACAGTCAATTTGCATGTTACACTTTTATTAGATAGGATTGTTAAAAGCATTGAATTCCTACAATTTGAAGACAGTGTAAACCATTTGGTCCACTCCCCTCATTTGAAGGTAAGTAAAATAGGACTTGGAAAAGAAAAATGGCTTGTGAAGGTCAAAGAGCTGGTTAACTGAGAAGTCATAATCGGCGCTCAGAGCTTTCCAACCTTCAACTTACTGCAAATAAAATAATTTTCAACTTGAAATATTATGCAGTGAATAACAAGAATTATGACGTGGATAATTCAAAACATCCTCTAGGATGCACTGGCTGCGTTTTGCATTTGTATCTTGGGCTGGTTCTCAGCCTCCGGAATTGCCTGGGTTGACATGAAAACGGAGCCTGTTTTTCTTGCTGCCACTGCCGACTGGCTTCTGGGCATCCAACCTAGAAGACGGAGAGGAAGACCGAAGACCATTGGTCAGTCAGGATCCACCGAGCGTGGACCGCGACCCTCTGTGGCCTGGGCGCTGCTGGCCAAGGCCGCAGGCGCAGCGCGGATTGAGCTCGCTTTCTGGGGACTCAAATACCCCGCGCGCGGAGGGCGCTTCTGGCTCTCTGTTGTCCTCACGTTTTGACATCCAAATGAAGGTGTTCAGGACTCTGGGGAACAAGGCAGCTCTTGCCGTGCCTTCTCCTCAGCCAGAGCCGCCGAACCCCCGCGCCAGCCCCAGCGGCGAGGCCACCCATTCCCCCCGCCCCCGCCGAGGAGCCCCGGCGCCGCAGAGTGCAGGCTGCGGACACGGCAGGCACGTGGGCTCGCCCGCTGCGCTGCGCCAGGAACCGATCCCGGCTCGGCCCAGCCTCTGCGCGCCCGCAGCGGCCCTGCCAGCGGGGAAAGAGATCCTCCCCCCATCACTTTGCACCAGTCGGAGGGCATTTGCGGTCGGTGACGCTTATCCTTAAGCGAGCCACCTGCAGCGCGAAGCTCGCCGCTCTGGGAGGTACCGCAGGGCTGGGCCGGCGCGGCGCGGGGACCCTGGGCTCCGGAGGCCATGCAGGCGGTGGCGCGCCTCGGCGGCCGGCTGCCGCAGCTGGGTAAGGCCCGCTCGCCCGCTCGCAGACCCCGGCGCGGCCTCAGCCCCTCGCCCGCACCGCGGTCGGCGCGCGCCTCCCCGCCCCGCTCCTCCCCGCGCCTTCCCTGGCTCCTGCGCCCCTCCTCTCTGTCGCGCGCTCCGTACTCGCCCCGCACTGGCCTGGGGACCCCGCTCTGCCCACCCCATGTTCTCCTACCTCTTCTCTAAATTCATTGCCTGGCTCGGGCCGCGATCCAACCGGCGGCCCGGACTCCCCGCGCGGGCTCGCCGAGGCTCTGTCCGGGCCGGGCCGCCCCGCTGCTTGCGCTCCCTCTCGCCGCCCGCTGGGCCCGCGCGCCCGGCGCTGGGCCTCTGCCCGCGGCTGCCCGGTGGCTCCGGTCCTTGTCGGGACCGACCCTGGGTCCTGTAGGCTCCTGGGTGGCGGCTTTCACTCTTTTGCGGCTTTTATGTATGAACTCTGGCAAGTGCGCCCGCGTTCTGCAAAGCGAGTCATTGCGAATAATGATTCTCCCAACCCCGCCGAGTTTCGATTAATGAAAAATTTACTTTGAGAATATTTTGCAAATAGGATTTACACATTAAAACACTAGCTGCCCCTTCCTTCTGTACTCAGTTTTTATCCCGACAGTAAACCCTAACGGAGTTTTCAAGGTCTCACGCATGGTTCCCCAATAATCTGCTGGGTAGCATTGTTGTTACTTCAAAACATATATATATATATATATATATATATATATATATATATATATATATATATATATATATATATATATATAATCCGCCTTTAATACACGTTATCTGTTTGGAAAGATGAGAAGGTTGACTCGAGTTTCATGTGAAAGAGACAGAATTCTGGGAGCCCAGCAGCCTCAGGTTCCAGTTCTGCAATCTTGGAATCAGCACTCACTGTTCCCAAATTCTGGGATTCCAACATGAATTCTCTGTGGTATATAGAGAAAAGATTTCCAATATAGAGGTGCAGGAATTATGTCCAAGTCATTTTGCTACAAATCATTCAGAATTACAGAGTAAGGAATGGGAGAAAAGCTTGGGAAAGCAAAGACAATTGCAAACATTTTTACTAGTTGGTAAATATGTATACTGCAAATGTATAGTACAATATGTTTTCCAGCCTATGAGTACAAAAAGTTCACTTTCTATTAAGTATGACACTAGTGAGTGTTTCAGTGGCATATAAAGGCTTTCAAAAAGTATAAAGACAGCATTTGCGACTTATTTAAGTTGTATTGATTTTCTTAAGAAAGAGCTCCCAGCCGAACCGGTTTGGCTCAGTGGATAGAGCGTCGGCCTCTGGACTGAAGGGTCCCAGGTTCGATTCCGGTCAAGGGCATGTACCTTGGCTGCGGGCACATCCCCAGTAGGAGGTGTGCGAGAGGCAGCTGATCAATGTTTCTCTCCCATCGATGTTTCTGACTTTCCCTTTCCCTTCCTCTCTGTGAAAAATCAATAAAATATATTTTTAAAAAAGAGAAGAAAGAGAAAGAGCCCCCAGATTTCTATATCTCTCAGATTGTTGTAAATGAGATGTAATTTGCTCACAGCATATATGCACAAGGCTTAATAGTGCAATTCCATTAACTTTTGTATCTGAATATACCCACATAATCATTATTGGGTCAAGATATAGACCAA
The DNA here is from genome assembly GCA_027563665.1 of Antrozous pallidus. Taxonomy (NCBI): domain Eukaryota; kingdom Metazoa; phylum Chordata; class Mammalia; order Chiroptera; family Vespertilionidae; genus Antrozous; species Antrozous pallidus. Next base: position 17,834,945 of record CM050513.1, read on the forward strand.
GTCTACCTTGGCCCTTTCAGTCACTATCCTGCAGAAAGTAGCCACTATTTTGATTTCTAATATCATTGGTTCACTTACTTTTAACTTCATGTAAACCAGACCATCATTATGTATTCTTTTATGTCCAGCTTCTTTCACTCAGCATTGGGACTTGGGAATTCAGCCTTGTTCTCAGCAGCAGTGGTCATTTTCCTTTAATTGCTGGGTGCTATTTCTTAGTATGAATATACTGCATAATTTGTTTATTCTGTCATTGAAGAACATGTAGGTTGTTTTCAGTCTTGTGTAATATGAATAATACTGCTGTGAACATCTTTTTACATGTTTTTGGTGTATACCACACCCCATTTCTCCTAGGATGATACTCACGAGTAAAATTTATAGAGGAAGGAAAACATTCAGTTTTGCTAGATACTGTTCAACTGTTTTCCTCAGGGGTCATACCAATTTACATTCCTACTTCCAGCATATGGGAGTTCCAATTCCTTACATCTTTGCCAACACTCAGTATTACATATTTTCTTGAATAGGCACAAAGTAAGAAGCTGAAAAATGAGGGCTTTAAAAATATTTAAAACCTTTAAATTCCTTGGATTATAACTTGCAATCCCCATTTCCCTTATATTCTAAACTCTACTTTTTATGAGTAATAACTTTTTAAAGTAATGTGTAAAGAATGGAACCATACTCACCATGGCCTCAACTGTATTGTGTACTGACACTGGATAAGAAGGGGAGAAATTCAGTATTTTAATAACTATGATTTGATTTCTTTCACTAGTGTCAGAAAATCCATATTCAGAGCATTGAATTACACATTTTAGTTGCCATCCTTCGTCTTTATTGCTTATCTGTTTTTCATTTGCCTTCTTGTGAACCGCTAGCCCAAAGGGAGGTTTAAAGTCAAGAGGAGGGAGACCTGGTAGAGGGAAGAGCTGCTAGTCACAGATTGGTCTGGATTAGATAAGATACCAGTGACCTGCTGCTAAAGCCCCTTCAATTCTAAAACTTCTAGTTTGAATTTTTGCCATCATACAAGTTTAGATGGCTATACATTTCTCCCTAGGTACTTCACATCTGTCTATAGCAAATTGTCCTCTTAAATTTAACTGTGAACTCCTGCCTTTCATTAGGGAATGGCTTTAATTTTTACAAGTAAAAGTTACTTCCAGTAACTCTTAGGTATCAGTAAAGATTTTGTTATTGTTCTCAAATTTTCCAGTTGTTCAACTGAAAAACAGTTGGGTAATGAGATATTAAATGTGAAGAAGGACCACCTACTTATATATATTCCAGGGAAGACTTCAGATAGGAAAGACAGGAAAGAGCTTGCATAAGGAAGACATTTTTTCTTTGACAAGTTTTCCTTGAATACCTATTTCTGTGCTTGGCACAAAGGGGTACAGAGATGAAAGGGATAGGGGTGGGGTAACTTACATAGAAGTAACAAATTCCATTCTATGTAAGTGAATGCATGGAGGTTGCTTCTTCTGAGGAAAAGCATCTGGACCCAAAGCTTGCTTTTAGTTAGTTCAACCTTCCAACACAGACTTTGTGATCATTCAGTACCTATGGATGAAATATATCATGCTTCAGTGAAGGGAGCTTCGACCAGGTCAGAATAGGAATCCAGGTGTTTTGTACCCTAAAACTACACACAAACTTATCCTGATCTAGTGGAGACTGTTTTTGATGGTTGTGGGAGAGACGCTGCCCTTCCACTACCTAATGAAACAAATGGACTGTTCCAGAGTTAAAATCAACCATTCTTTTAGGTTTTGGGAAGAAGTTTCTGAATGGTTCTTTGAACAAAATCATGGACTACTTTTATTCCCAGAGGCTTGTCGGCTCACTTGAGAAGCCCACAAGATGGCTTGGTCTTATCACTTTCTGCACAGTTCTTCTCTTCTCATTCTCTAATGAAAGTCAGAAAGCATGCATGCGACAAAGCCCTTCCAGTCAGTGTTGAAGATTACAATCTTGCTTACTAACTCCTCAAATACCCACCAGATATTGCCTAACCTTTGGGTCAAGATTCTGATTTGACAAAAAGCAAATAACTTCAAAAGTATCGTATTTTATATATATGTTTTTGATGTTGAAAGGGACCATGCAGAGAATTGAAGTAAGAGGAGTAAGAAATTGGAGAAGGGAAATTGAAGAAGGGAAATTGAAGGGTTTAAAATTAGCCTTGCCAGTTTTATCATTTAGTTTTTCCTCTATGTTGTATCTTTCATTCAAAATAATAGCAAACTCTTGTGAATCTCACAGTAGGTGGTTTGTTTGAGGAGAACTTCTGGTTTTAGCAGGTGATTTTGTGATCTTAAGATTTTTACCCTGACTTCCAAAGAAGCTGTCACCACTTCTCAGTTAGGCAGCCACAGTGGGTGGCTGCAGGTCTTTCTGGCTTTTTGGGGTCTATGAGCTTTACACAAAGGTAATTTCATTATCTTTGGTTGATATCTTCTATAACTATATCATTAGTGGTCCTCAAGGGATGAAAATTTTGGTTGCACTTGCTGATGGTCATTAATTTGAATCTTGCAGCTATGTTTTATGGGTATCAACACATGTGGAAGAAATTTAAAAATAATATAAAGTACACACACACACACTGTTCTTTGTGGCTAGAAGAATTGCATAAGACCCTAAAAGAGGAACTATTGTTATTTTTTTTTAGCTTAAACAGTAAAAATATTTTTCACTGCTGTCATTATGTCAATTGGTAGCCAAGAATTCTCCATAAAATTATTTACAGCCTCCACTAAAATAGGATATTGTTGTTATTTTTTTAAACTTTTGTGCTTTCTTATAAGATATCCACTAAATTCAGTTGTCCTATGCTTTGCTGTTTGAGTTCATAAATTCCCAATGTGAGGGATTCTGTTTTTGGAGGGCTGCAGGCAGGACTAACAACATGGAAACGTGTTCTCTCCGCTGGCAGGGGATTTCTCTGCACTCAATTTCCTCATTTGTAAAAAGAAGATAAGCAGTACCTTATTCTTTCATCAGATAATATCTGTAAGGCACAGCTGCATTCCTCATCAGATGGGTGATTTGCAGAAAGAAAAATGTACAAAGTCTGGAGAATTCATTAGAATTGAGTCACAGGATTTTCCTTCTTCCCTTCTTAGACACTTTTTGAGCACCAACTATGTCCAGAACTTATTTTAAGTGCCACATAGGACTGATTTCTTACCTCCAAGAACTCACAGTCTAATGGGGGTGTCAGCAGGAAAGGGTCGGGACTATAAAAGGAAAATGGCAGTGCAATTGTAAATGTATGCACAGAGGTGGAATCTCTGACCCAGACTAGAAACTAAGGCAAGGGTTTCAAGAAGAAGTGGTGATGACAGAGCCGGCATTAGAAAGGTAAGTAAGAGTTGGCAGGGGAAAGGAAGGAAAAGGACATTCCAGGCAAATAGGACAGCAAAGAAAAAGATACAGCGGTAACAAGGAAACATGGAGCAGACAGAAACTGGTAATTCCCTTCCGGTTGCTGGGACACAATGTATAAGGCCTCCGGAAATTATAAATTATAGAGTAACTATAATTTACAAACTGGTAACACAGAAATCATCTGAAGTTGTTCAGTGGTTAGTTTTTTTAAAGAAGTCAAGGTTGCCAGAGGCTCAATGTGTCACGTGTAAGTATTGTAGTGATGTAATAAGGGACTTGACCTTTATCATGTAGACCTAGAGTTTCTGGATGGAATTCAGGGTCCATTGTATCCCAAAGGGTGTGTGTGTGTGTGTGTGTGTGTGTGTGTGTGTGTGTGTGTGTGTGTACACACATGGTATTCTTTTGGAAAGAGAGGTAAGTGCTTTCATCAGATTTTCAAAGAGGTCTGTGACTCAAGAAAGGATAAGGCCCATTGCTGTGGGCTGTGGAGTGGTTTTAAGCAGAGGAGTGACACGCCCTGATGTCTTTTAGAAAGACAGTTCTGGTATCTGCACAGAGGATGGATGCCAGGAGACTGAGAAGTTGTTGGTAGTATCCAGGTCAGAGAAGAAGAGGGCAGAATTGGGGTCATGTAATAGTGAGGCAGGGCTGCATACAGAATTGGGAATCAGCAAGAGATTAAAATGTCCAGGCTTGGCAACTGACTGGATAATGAAAGGTGAAGAAAAGGGAGGAGTCAAAATATCATGGGTTTCTGGCTTTGGTGCCAGTGCATGTGCTGCCACTAACTGGGAGGAAGAGAAGATGGAGGAAGGAGGAGGTTTAAGAAGGAAAAAAGGCAAGGTTAATCCAAGTTCCTGAGGGACACTGATACATAATTTTATACACTGCAGATATGAATCAGAAACTCATGAGCAAGTAGACAGTAGTTAAAATCATGAAAATATATAGAGAATGAGACCTTAGGGCTTTCCCAATTCTAAGCCAAAACACTCATGTGTCTCCTCTCTACACACATCACTACTAACAATGAACACTCCTGGCACTCTGGCCACCAATGTATGTGGGGGTGATTTCCCCACACCAAGCCATTCTGTAACACCAGCTGAGTGTTCTGCGATTTAACTCTAGTCAGACACTACCCAGCTGGAGAGAGTGTCAGATCGCATAGGTGAAGGTTCAGGGATGTCGTTCCCCTTCCACTTTGGATGCTAATCACAAGTCCAGGCGTCCACTGGCTCAGGCTGTGGGAAGGCACCAGGTGTTAGTCAGGTGGGGTCACACCAGACCTGGATTCAGCAACCTCGGTACTTGAGTTCTGGCTAGAAATTAATTCAGAGTCAGGACTCAAATGATAAGAAAACATTTATTTAGAAAATCCTAGGGTAGAAAAAGTAATTTGTAGAAAAATGGGCTTAGAAAACAAAGGAAGGGCTCTTGGAGCTGGGGAGTGAGGAAGGTAATGGTAATGCGCCTGGGGCAGGGGGAGGAGGACTTCCTGCTCCCCGAAGGGAGAGCGAGCAGGTCCTTGGTCCTAAAGGTTTTAAGGGTGGAGATTTTAGGGTCGGTCCAGGAAAAATCTCACAGCTTTTCAGGTGTATCCTTTCAGGGTTGTGGTCTCCACTGATTGATTGCTCAGGGCCAGGGCAGGGGGTCATTATTCAATGCAGCTGATCCTAGATCAGCCAGTGGGGTCACTTGTCTGGTTTTGCTGCGTTTCTGGGCCTGGAGCCGAAATACAACTGAAGCCTAGAGGTCATCTCTATGCAGGAAACGTCAGGGCGCCCACACCACATGACCAGTGATATGCTAGGGGAGGAAAGGTCATCCTGGGGATGAAGGCCCACCCTATAATTGCCCTTTGCTAGGCACCCAGGGCTTCCTAGGCACCTGGCGACCTTCAACACCTGGCTCTGCTCACGTCTGTCTAACCGCTTCCCACATCATGACAGGCTGTAACCAGAGGTTCCCTTGACCTGCTCCTAAGATTCGATTAACGTGCTAGAGCAGCTCACAGAACTGGAATAGCAGTTTATTATCAAAGGGCATAACTCAGGAATGGAGGGAAGAGATGCAGAAGGCGAGGGGTGTAGGATGAGTGTGCAGTCTCCGTGCCCCCCAGGCAGCCACTCTCCCAGCATCTCTACATGTTCACCAACCCAGAAACTCATCACACCTTTCAGTTGGAGAATTTTTAAAGAGCTTAACCTGCAGCTCCCTGCTCCTTTCCTGTGTCAGTGGTTGGGGCTGAAAGCTCCCACTTTCTAATCACCTGGTCCTTCCAGTGACCAGTCCCATCCTAAGGCTTTCTAGGCGTCCCACCCTATGTCACTTCATCAGCATAAACTCCTGTGTTAAAAAGGAGCCTTTTATGAATAACAAGTGATACTCCTCACTCAGGAAGTTCCAAGGGCTTCTGGAGCTTTGTGCCAGGAATCAGGACTAAGACCAAAGGGACAAAACCAGTGTCCTGTTCTCTTACCAGACGAGGAAGATGGGTCCCAAAGAAAGTAAATGACTTGCTGAAATTCAAAGTTATCAAAACCGATAACCCTCAGTGGAAGGACTTCAATCTTCTGCAGTTATTTTTGCCCCAGGGAAGACTTGGCTGGGAGGATTTGTAAACGAGGTGCTGTCGCTTTCTGTGATTTGTTTTGTAATGTCTAAATCCATCACTTTTCAGTGGAGTAGAGTTTACTTTTACCTGAAATTTTAAGTTCATGCCAAATATTTTTCTCTATCTACTATACCCCAACTTCATTCCTGTCCCTTCAAAGGAGACAATTTAGAAAGTCCTTTTTGACTTATAGAGTTGTCCTCTTGTTCAGAATAGGTTTAGAACTGGATTCTGGGAAGTGTCATTAGGGTTTGGGAGTAAATTCTCAGAAAGAACCTTACTATCAAATGGTGGCAAATTCTTCATTTGGCCTTTTTAAAAGGCAGATTTATTAAGGTACAGTTTTCACATAGCAGGTCTCACATAGCAAGTGTATGGTTACTTGTGTCTAACTAACACATCAACCTCTAACAAGGTACAGAAAGAACATTTCCATTCTCCCCTAAACTTCTCTTATGCCCCTTTCTAGTCAACGCCAATGCTCACCTCCAAGCCCTGACAGCCAGTAATCCTTTTTTTCTGTCCCCAGCACTTTTCTTTTTTTCCAGAATGTCTGTAAGTGAAATTTTAAATATGTAGCCTTTTGAATGTTTCTTTTACATAGCACAATTATTTGAGATTTATCCATGTTATTATGTCTTTCAGTATATTTTATGTGTATAAATATATTTTTCCTTTCTATCGCTGAGTAGTATTTGGTTGTATGGATATTTATTCATTAACCAGCTGATGTTCATTTGTTTGCTCCTAGTTTCTAGCAGTTATGAATAAAGCAGCTATAAATATTTAAATATTGGTTCAGGGGAGGGCTTTAATTTTTCTTGAGTAAATATCCAGGCATAGTATTGTATTGCTGGGTTGGGTGCTAACAGTATTCAACTTTATGTGAAACTGCCAGTTTTTCAAAATGATTTTACCATTTTTCACCAAATGTAGCGTTGCAGTTGCTCGGCATCATTGTGAGCACTTGGTAAGGTCAATTTTTTTTTTAAAGTATTTATTTTAGAGAAAGTGGGAGAGGGAAACAGAGAATTTGTTGTTCCAATTATTTATGCATTCATTGGTTGATTCTTATATGTGCCCTGACAGGGGCTTAAACCCACAGCCTTGACATAATGGGACAATGCTCTAACCAACTAAGCTACCTGGGCAGGGCTGGTTTTGTTTTTTAACAATTCTAAAAGAAAGGTAGCAATATGTCATTGTGGCTTGTTTCTTTTTCCCATTGATTTTTAGAGAGAGTGGAAGGGACGGGGAGAGACAGAGAAAAAGAAATATGAAGGTGAGAGACACATGGACTGGTTGTCTCCATGGGGTTAGGAAGGAGCCTTCAACCAAGGTACATGTTCTTGACAGGAATCAAATTCAGGACTCTTCAGTCCATAGGCCTACACTCTATCCACTGAGCCAAATCAGCTAAGGGCTCATTGTGGTTTTAATTTGCATTTTCACAATGATGAATAATGTTGATCATCTTTAGATAGATAGATAGATAGATAGATAGATAGATCGATCGATCTAGATCTAGATCTCTCTTTCAGAGAGGAAAGGAGAGAGAAAAGATAGAAACATCAATGATGAGAGAGAATCACTGCCTCCTGCACACCCCCTACTGGGGATTGAGCCGGTAACCAGGCATGTGCCTTTGACCAGAATCGAACCTGTGACCCTTCAGGTTGCAGTCCAGCGTTCTGTTTGCTGAGCCAGACCAGAGGGCTGATCAGTTATTTTTATTTTTTAAAAAAATATATTTTATTGATTTTTTTACAGAGGAGAAGGGAGTGGAATAGAGAGTTAGAAACATCAATGAGAGAGAAACATCAATCAGCTGCCTGCTGCACACCCCCCTACTGGGATGTGCCCTCAACCAAAGTACATGCCCTGACCAAATTGAACCCAGGACACTTCAGACCACAGGCTGATGCTCTATCCACTGAGCTAAACCAGCTAGGGGTGATCACTTTTTTGGGTGCTTAATATTGCCAGCCTATATTTTGTTTGGTCAAGTAATCCTAAAATCTTTTGCCCATTTTTTAAAAAAAATCAGGATGTTTGTTTTCTTATTAAAAGGTTTTAAGTGTTCTTTGTATATTCTTCAGGCAAGTCCTTTATCAGATATGTGTTTTAAAAATATTTTCTCCCAATCTGTGGCTTGTCTTTTCAATTTTTAAATAGTGTTTTTTGAAGAGCATAAATTATTAACTTTGATAAAGCCCACTAGTGGGAAAACATTGGCTCTACATATTGCTCTGGCCCCACCTAACCAAGCTGAAAAGCAAGGAATAAAGTGTTTACAATGAACTTAGCTGAATTTCAGAAAAAAGGTTAAAAAATATGTAACAATACAAAAATGCCTTACACAAGGTAAAACTCACAATGTGATGTGCAACATGCTGACTATAATTATGAATACTCTATTATATATTTGAAAGGTGCAAAGAGTAATTCTTAAAAGTTCTCATCACAAGAAAAAATGTAATTATGTAAAGTGATAGATATTAATTAAACTTATTGTGTAACCGTGTTGCAAATAAATATATCAAGTCATTATGTTTTACATGTTGATAATATCTCAATAAAACTGGGAGGGGGGACTGTAAGAACTCAATAAAAATAAAATAAACAACAGAATTTAAAAGGTCTTGATTTGGGCAAAACATGTGAATAGGCACACTTCCTAAGGATACATAGGATGTCATGTAAGCATTGAAAGGATCTTAACATCATTAGTAGAAAATGCAAATTGAAACCATAGGGAGATATAATACACCTATTAGAATTGCTAAAATTAAAAATTCTCATAATACCAAGTGTTGGTGAGGATGTGGCACCACTGGAATTCTAAGAAGTTGTTAAGAGAAATAGAAAATCATACGTCGTTGGAGGACTGTTTGGTACTTTCTTTAAAAGTTACAGATACCTTGCATATAACTTACATGTTCTACCCCTTTAGTATGTACTCAAAAAATAAAATAAAATAAAATAAAAGCATATGTCCATACAAAGCAGCTTTATTTGTAAAAATCCCCCAAATAGAAACAATCCAAATTCTACCCACAGGTTAATGAATTAAAATATTGTGTTATGGTGGTATAATAATAGACTACTACTCAGCAATTAGAAGAATGACTACAGACCCAAGCCATTATGCTCAATTAATATTTGACAAAGGAGGCAAGAGCATATAATGGAGTCAAGACAGTCTCTTCAATAAACTGGGGAAATTGGACAGACACGTGCAAAAAAAAAATGAAACTAGACCACCAACTTTACACCATTCACAGAAATAAACTCAAAATGGATAAAGGACTTAAACATAAGACAGGAAACTATAAAAATCTTAGAAGAATCCTTAGGCAGCAAAATATCAGATATATCTTGTATAATATCTTTACCAATACAGCTCCTAGGGCAATGGAAACCAAGGAGAAAATAAACAAATGGGACTACATAAAAATAAAAAGCTTCTGCACAGCAAAATAAATCATTAACAAAACAAGAGAGCCCACTGCATGGGAGAACGTATTTGCTAATGTTATATCTGGTAAGGGCCTAATCTCCAAAATTTATTGGGAGCTCATACAACTTAACAAAAGGAAGCTAATCCAATAAAAAATGGACAAAACTTAGACGCTTTCGAAAGTGGATATACAGTAGGGCAAGAGATGTATGAAAACATGCTCATAGTCACTAATCATCTGACAGATGCAAATCAAAACGACAGTGAGATAGCATCTCATATCTGTAAGAATGACTATCATCAACAATTCAACAAAAGACAAGTACTATAGGTTTGTCATCTTTTATTATTTTGAGGTATGATCCTTCTATTCATTTTGCTGAGAGTTTTTATTAAGAAAGGGTGTTGGATTATGTCAAATGCTTTTTCTGCATCAATTGATATGATTATGTGATTTTTGTCTCTCACTTTATGTAATGTATCATGTTTACTGATTTGCAGATATTGTGTCAGCTTTGTATCCCCAGAATAAATCCCACTTGGTCATGGTGTATGATCTTTCGAATGTAATGCTGGATCCGATTTGCTAGAATTTTGTTGAGGATTTTAGCATCTATGTTCATCAGGGATAATAATCTGCAATTCTCTTTCTTTGTAGTGTCTTTATCTGGTTTTGGGATTAGGGTAATGCTGGCTTCATAGAAAACTTGGAAGTGTTCCTTCCTCTTGAATTTCGAATTTTTTTTTTAATAGTCTGAGGAGGATATGTTTTAGTTCTTTCTTTGAATGTTTGGTAAAACTCCCCAGTGAAGCCATTTGGTCCAGGGCTTTTGTTTGCTGGAAGTTTTTTGATTACTGCTTCAATTTCATCGGTAGTTATCAGCCTATTCAGGTGTGTGTTTTTTTTATTCTTCCTGATTTAGTTTTGGAAGATTTTATTTTTCTAAGAATATTTCCATTTTGTCTTAAATTGTCTGGTTTGTTGGAGTAGAGTTGTTCATAGTATTTTTTTACAATCCTTTGGATGACTGTGGGGTTGGTTGTTATTTCACCTCTTGCGTTTCTGATTTTGTTTATTTGGGTTCTCTCTCTTTCTCTCTTGGTGAGCCTGGCTAGAGGTTCATCAACCTTGTTTAGCCTTTCAAAGAACCAGCTCTTGGTATAATTTATCTTTTGTGTGTGTGTGTGTGTGTGTGTATGTGTGTGTGTGTATTTTTTGGTCTCTGTGTCATTACTTTTGCTCCGATCTTTATGATTTCCTTCCTTCTAATCACTCTGGGCTTTTCTTGTTGCTCTCTTTCTAATTCTTTAAGTTACAGGGTTAGATACTTAATTATCTTTTTGTTTTTGTTTTTTGAGGTAAGTCTGTGGAGCTAGGAACTTCCCTTTCAGGACTGCTTTCACTGTGTCCCATAGATTTTGGATTATTGTGTTTTCATTGTCATTTGTTGCCACGATGCTTTTTATTTCTTCTTTGATATCTTTGGTAACCCAATCATTGTTTAATAGCATGCTATTTAGCCCCCAGATGCTTGTTTTTTTTTTTTCATTGTTTTTCTTTTAGTTGATTTCTAATTTTATGCCATTGTGATCTGAGAAGATGCTTGATATAATTTCTATCTTCTTGAATTTGAAGAGACTTTGCTTATGTCCCAATATGTAGTCTATCTTTGAAAATTCCCCGGTGCACTTGAGAAGAATGTATAATCTGTTGCTTTGGGATGAAATGTTCTAAAGATGTCAATTCCATCTGATCCATGATTCATTGAGCATTGCTGTTTTTTTGTTGATTTTTTGTTTAGAGAATTTTTCCAGTGGTGTCAATGGTGTATGAAGGTCCCCTACTATGACTGAATTGCTGTTGCTCTTTCCCTTGATATCTTCCAGAAGTTTTTTTTTTTTAAATGTATTTGGGTGCTCCTGAATTGGGTGCATATATGTTTACCAGAGTTATATCTTCTTGTTGAACTGCTCCTTTTAGTATTATGAAGTGACCCTCCTTATCTCTTGTTATGACCTTAACTTTAATGTCTATTTTTTCAGATATAAGTATTGCTACCCCACCTTATTTTTTTTTCATTCCATTTTGCTGAAAAAATTTTTCCCATCCCTTCACTACCAATATGTGTGAGTCCTTTGTTCTGTGGTGAGTCTCTTGTAGACAGAAAATGTATGGGTCATGTTTTCTTATCAATTCAGCTACCCTATGTATTTTGGTTGGAACAATTAGTTCATTTACATTTAAGGTTATTTTTGAAAGGTACTTGCCTGTAGCCATTTTTATTCTTTATGTCTGTGTTCCTTCTTCCCTTTCTACTACTTCTTTTTACAGCAGTCCCTTTAGCATTTCTTGCATGCTGGCTTGGTGATGATAAACTCCCTTAGTCTTCTTTTGTCTGTGAAGCTCCTGATTTCACCTTCAATTTTGAATGATAGCCTTCCTGGGTATAGTATTATTGGATTCACACCCTTGCTTTACATCACTTTGTATATTTTATTCCAATCCCTTCTGGCCTGATGTATTTCTATTGAGAAATCAGTTGATAGTCTAATGGGAGATCCCTTGTATATAACTTCCTATCTCTCTCTGGCAACCTTTAATATTCTTTGTCATTGTTGTTTGCCAATTTAATTATGATGTGTCTTGTTGTGGGTCTTTTTGGGTTCATCTTGTTTGGGAATTTGTTTGCTTCTTGAACTTGTGTGACTTTATTCTTCCCCAAATCAGGGGAGTTTTCTGTCATTATTTCTTCAAACAGGTTTTCTACTCCCTGCTCACCTTCCTCTCCTTCTGGAACTCCTATTTTGTGGATTGTTTTGTTTTGTGTTTTCCCAAAGCTCCCTTAGGCTCTCCTGCTTTTTAAGTTGTTGTGTGTTTTTTTTCCCCCAGTTACTGCTCTGTGTGGGTATTTTTTTCTACCTTGTCTTTTAATTCATTGATGTAGTCCTCAGCTTATTCTAATATACTGTTGAAGCCTTCCATTGTGCTTTTTATTGAAGCTATGTCATTCTTCATTTCCTCTTGATTCCTTTTCATGCTGGTGAAATTCTCATTCAGCTCCTTATAATTCTTATTGAGAGTTGTATGCATTTGTCATCCAGACATTTGAGCATCCTTATAACCATTACTCTGAATTCTATCTCTGACAAATTATTTGCCTTCATTTCATTTAATTCCTTTTCTAGTGAGTCCCTTTTTTATTTTTTTATCTTTATTGTTCAGTTTATTAATTACATTGTTCTCCCTTTTTTATACCCCCATAGCTCCCCTCCACCCTGTACCCATCCCACCCTCTGCCCTAACCCCCCCCCCCCACTGTCCTCTTCCATTGTTGCAAGATTTTTGTCCAGTCTCTTGCTGCACCTCCCACACCCCTTTTCTCCCCAAGAATTGTCAGTCCATTCCCTCTCTATGTCCATGATTCTGTTATATTCACCAGTTTATCCTGTTCATCAGATTATTAATTCACTTGATTTTTATACTCATTTGTTGATAGATGTGTATTTGTTGTTCATAATTTACACTTTTATCTTTTTCTTCTTCCTCTTCTTAAAGAATATCTTTCAACATTTCATATAATATTGGTTTGGCGGTGATGAACTTCTTTTGCTTTTTCTTATCTGCGAAGCACTTTATCTGACCTTCAATTCTGAATGGTAGCTTTGCTGGATAGAGTAATCTTGGTTGTAGATTCTTGCTATTCATCACTTTGAATATTTCTTGCCACTCCCATCTGGCCTGCATCGTTTCTGTTGAGAAATCCGCTGACAATTGTATGGGTGCTCCCTTATAGGTAACTAACTGTTTTTGTCTTGCTGCTTTTAATATTCTCTCTTTGTCTTTTGCTCTTGGCATTTTAATTATGATGTGTCTTGGTGTGGTCCTGTTTAGATTCCTATATTTTGGGGTTCTGTGTACTTCTTGGGCTTTTAAGTCAGTTTCTTTCAACAGGTGGAGGAAGTTTTCAGTCAGTATTTCTTCAAGTAAGTTTTCATTACCTTGCTTTCTCTTTTTCTGGCACCCCCATAATTCAGATGTTGGCATGCTTGAGGTTGTCCCAGAGGTCTCTTACACTATCTTCAATTATCTGGATTCTTTTTGTTTCTTGCTTTTCCAGCCGAGTGGATTTTGCTTCTTTGTATTTCAAATCTTTGACTTGGTTCTTGCAGCCCTCTGGACTGCTTTTAGGACTTTGTGTAATATTTTTTATTCAGTCAGTGTATGCTTAATTTCTAGTTGGTCCTTTATCATATCCTTGAGAGTCTTGTTCATATCCTAGTAGGTCATGTTCATTTCCTTGTAGTTCTCATTCATTTCCTTGTAGGTCTCATTCGTTTCCTTGTAGGTCTTATTTATTTCCTTGTTGGTCTTATTCATTTTCTCATAGGTCTTGTTCATTTCCTCGTATTTCTCATTAAGTTCATTGGCCTTTTCTAGGTGCCTCTTGAAAAACCTTATTACTATGGTTTTGAACTCTATGTCTAGTCGTCCTTTTTCCTCCATTTCTTTCACACCTGATTTCTTTCCATTTCTCTGCATGGTGGCTGCTTTTCTGAGTTGGTCCATTAGCTTTGTGTGGTAGATGTCCTCTAAAGAACAGTGGCTCAGCCTCCCCAGTTACCTGAGGTGGATACTCTTACTGCAATCCTTTATGGGTTGTACAGTATTTTTGAAGTTAAGCCCAGCTTGTTGTTGTTAGCCCCAGGAGGGTTTGACCTCCAGGCCAATTGGCTGTGAAGGGAAATTGTGTTCAGGTTGGATGGGCAGAGTCTCTGAGCTGAGCAGGCAGCGTCAGCATCAGCTATGCCCTATGCAGCCCACGGGTCTCTGTGTTGGGTGGTAATGGCTGCAGGCACCTACAAGAGAAAACCGCCGCTGGTCTCCACCCATTGCCAGATAACTCTGCCTGTCCCCAAATGAGTCTGCACACCCGAAGTCTCACCCAGGGTTGTATAACAAAGCAGTCCGGTGGTCGAACGAGGGAGCAAGTCACACATCCTCTCTGTTCTGTCGCGCACTTTGCGCGCAAACTGCTGTCCCAAGCTATGCCCACTCTCCTCAAACTCTGAGACCTCTGCTGCGCCTGGCTTTTAGGGTGCGTAACCCAGACCTCGGACCTTGCCTGGCACTGGGGAATCTGTGTAGTGGGACGTCTCTGCCCTACCCATTGGAGAAATCCAGCCAGGATTGCTGCTGCCTGCCCTACAGCCTGCGCGTGCTCCACGGCTCCGAACCTCTGGCTTCACGCATATCTTCAAGGCTGCGCTCCGCCACCCTTCTAGGTCTCAGTGTCCCACCTTTACATTTGTTTGTGGAATTTTCACTCAGCCAGCTTTCCGGTGATTCTGGATGATGTTTGTTTTGTTATGTTGTAGTTTTGGAATTGTTGCATGGGGCAGCACAATAGATGTTTACCTATGCCGCCATCTTGGTTCTCCCCGTGAGTCCCCTCTTTCTTTCATTTGCGGATTGTTTCTTCGTCTCCTCATTTTTTCTTTAATGTTTTAATTATTTCTGTGTCTTAGATCCAACTGCTTTGTTACCCAGGCTCTTTTGGAGGTTGTCCTATGTAGTTGGTGATTTGGGGGACCTAGTGGTGCAGTCTCTAAGATCTCCTGAGCTTGGTACTCTAATGGAACCCCCTACTTGAGTTATTTGGGTTCTCCTGATGTAGTTGGGCTTGAATGTTAGTTTCTCATTTGTGGATGAAGTCTTGTTATTGGTTGTCTGACAATGTGACTTGTCCCTGGCCTCATCATGCAAGCTGTTGTGGATGTGCTTGTAGTTTCAGCTCTTGTGGAAAGGGTTGTCTGAGGTCTCACTGGTGTGCACTCACTGTTAGATCCTGGAGTTCGTGGCCTGGTAAAAAGTGGTCTCAGGGCCTAAGGCTCAGGTAGTGTGACTCTGGCCAGTGTTGTGTGACTTTTGCTGGGGTAGCATCACTCTGAAAATCAATGTGAAGGTCCTGGAGCCTGTGACAGTAGGCAGCAGCTGTCCGGTAGTCTGCGGATGAGGCAGTGGGTCTCTGGCCAGAGTGATTTCACTCTATGAATCATGAGGGGGTCCAGAAGCCAATGTCTGGGGATGTGGGAATCTCATAGTCTGTGGGTGAAATAGCGTGACCTTGTCTGGGTATGCAAGCCCTTGGTAGCTCACTGCATGCTGGCCACCAGGAATGGGGAATTGTGGTTTTTCTTGAGGGAGTTGTGTGCCTTTGGTTGGAGAGGCACATGCCCAGTGGTAGCTCACAGAGGGTCCCAGGAGCTGCCTGCTGGGGAGGTGGGCTCACCAGGCACACGCACTGGAGCTACACTACTACAGTGTCCAGATGTTGGCCACCAGGGAGTGGGGAGTAGTGCTTTCTGCTGAGGGAGCCATGAGCCCTTGAAGGTGGATATCCTGGGGTCTGCAGGTCTGTGGGCAAGGCTGTATGACTTTGGCTGGAGTGACTTCAGGGTCTTGGGCAGTGTCAAAGGCCAGTCTCGGTGGAGGCAAGGCTGGATTCCTAGTGAAGACTGCTCTCCCCTTCAAGATGGCGTGGTCTCTGTGCCCAAGCCTGCAGCCTTGGGAGTACCTGCAGCAGTGGCAGGGGTTCCTCATCCAGGAGAGCCTGGTCTGCCAGCCCCTGATACTCCTGCAGAATCTGACTGTCCCTCACTCACTCAGGCACATACACACCCCTTTCACTCCCTCCCTCACAACCTCTCTCTGCCAGCTGCCATCTTGTGAATCTCTTAGTGAAGTATTTTAAAATATAAGGGGAAATGGTCAAATGTATAATAAGTAAGAGAATGGCTGGGCCATTTTTTATATCCACTAAAACCACGGTCGGCAAACTGCGGCTCACAAGCCACATGCAGCTCTTTGACCCTTTAAGTATGGCTCTTCCACAAAATACTATGACCTGGGCGAGTCTATTTTGAAGAAGTGGCATTAGAAAAAGCTTAAGTTTAAAAAATTTGGCTCTCGCCGAGACCGGTTTGGCTCAGTGGATAGAGCGTCGGACTGCGGACTGAAGGATCCCGGGTTCGATTCCGGCAAGGGCATGTACCTTGACTGCGGGCACATCCCCAGTAGGGGGCGTGCAAGAGGCAGCTGATCGATGTCTCTCTCATCGATGTTTCTGACTTTCTATCCCTCTCCCTTCTGCTCTGTAAAAAATCAATAAAATATAAAAAAAAAATTGGCTCTCAAAAGAAATTTTAGTCGTTGTACTGTTGATATTTGGCTCTGTTGACTAATGAGTTTGCCAACCACTGCACTAAAAGAATGCAAATCAATTCTATGTAGCATCCTAAGAAATGCTTATATTGTGTTTAAATTGGTATATAAAAAGATTTCTACCTATTAATACAATTAATTGAAGACTATATATACAGATGGAAAAAGTTCTAGAGAAATGAAAATTGTTTGTTAGAATATAAGGATTTAGAGTGAATTTTCACTTCTAGTTCCACTAGCATTGGTATAATGTGACTTCTTTAGCAAATAATCTTATATAATAAAACCATAATATGTGAATCGACCACACTGTAGAGTGACTAGTGACTATGATGCTCACTGATCACCAGAGGTCAGCTGCTCAATGCAGGAGCTGCCTCCAGGTGGTCAATGCGCTCCCACAGGGGGAGCGCTGCTCAGTCAGAAGCTGGGCTCACGGCTGTCAAGTACAGCGGAGGTGGCAGGAGCCTCTCCCACCTTTGCTGCAGGCAGGCAGTAAGGAGCGAGGGGTCCTGGATTGTGAGAGCTCGGGCTGTAAGGGGGATGTCTGCTTGCCTGCTTAGGGCCCCAAAGGGGTTGGACCCTAAGAAAGCAGGCAGACATCCTTCAAGGGTCCCGGATGGCGAGAGGGTGCGTTCCGGGCTAAGGGACCCCCCCTCCCAAGTGCACAAATTTTGTGCACAGGCCTCTATGAAATAATAAAGACAGAATAAAATAAATTAGTGAATGTGTCTTAATATGTACTTTCCATAGCTGCAATACTGACATTTTAAAGCAGATTACAAGGTATGAAGGTGGCTAAACACATACATTTACCTCCTGTCCACTAAATGACAATAAACAAAATTAAGACATAAAGCATAAGGACAAAGATAATGGGGAAGCAGAAAATAAGATTTTGAGAGCTTTAAAGCACACGAAGAAAGCTGAATCCAATAAGGTGGAGTGGAGAAAGCTGAGAAGCAACCTGATTTCCACTTCAGGACCCCTGATATGGGGATCAGCTCCAGTCCCACAATATGGGCAGCAGACAAGCAAGAGAAAAGTCTCTGGGAAATCTGACCAGCCCATGAGAAAACCTAAAGATAACCATACAGAGGAGATCAGGCAGCAGGTCAAATCATGTGCACAGAGCTCACATGATCATTTTGTGCTTCATTTTATATATGAGCAAACTATCAAGGATCACCACTCATTTGGGAAAAACATCTCAATAATAGAATAGAATATGAAAGAGAGAAGGAATCAAAGAAATAATTCAAGAAAACTCCTCCAGAGAAGACAATGAATTTCTAGATTGAAAAGGTCCACGAGTGTCTAACACTGTGGATGGAAATAAATGATCCATCACATAATTTTGAAAGTTTTAATGCACCAAGGAAAGATTCTACAACCATCGATATAGAAGAAGAAATGGCTTGTATACCAGTAACCTCTGTAGTTGCACTAACCTCATTTCAAATGCTTAGTAGTTACATGTGGCTAGTGACTACCATATGGAACAGCACAGGGGAAGAATATCTCCATCACTGCAGAGCATTCTGGCAAGCAGCACTGCTCTAAGTATCACTGCTCCTGATTTCCAGTAAGACTCACCCTTTATGAAGTTATATTTCCTGCTGGCCACGTTTTCATAATGACATTGGTTTTGTTGCAAGATGAATATGTGTTTTCTTTTAAAGATGTGCATGTATCAATATCACTGTTTTCATTTTGTTTTACAGTTGTTTTTTCAGCAATGATATTTGAGACTATTACAAATCAAGATTTGCCTGTGATCAAGTGTGTTTTAATCAATCATAAGAACAATGATTCATCATATCCCACGGTAAAGTAATATTAATAGTATAAGTTTAGCTATATTTTCTATTGAGACCTACCATGGCTATATGGGCTTTTCTTTTTATGTTTTTAATTATATTATGTACTCATATCTGGTACATATGACCATCTGAACTTGTTGCTACCCAGCACTCCACTCCATTAAAAGTCATGTTCTCTTTGAGTTTAGTTTCCAGGAAGAAGTAAGGGCATCTCACTTTCTTCTTAGAGAGCATCCAGACTTCTCTCTCCAGTCCGAGTCCCCAATTTCTGACTACCTCTTGGATATAATAGATGTCCATTTTCTCATTAATATTTATATCCACAATTAATTCCAGTTCTATTTCCTCTAACCCGTTCCCATTCCTGTATTAATTGATTTCTGTTTACGGCCCTTTCTTGTTCCAGGGCTCGAAAGCTCGTTGTCATTTTGGAGTACTTACTCTTTTGCCTTCACATGTGCTCAGTACCAAGTCTCATCAATTTCTTTTCTTGACTAGTTCTCATATAATCTCCTCAGATTCTCTAGTCTCACTGTCACTTCCCTAAATCAAGCCCTCATTAACTCCATCAAAATCAACAATAATATCTTGTGTAGCTTCTTCCTTCTGCAGCTCAACTCACATGGGCTGTCAGGCTGTTCTTCTGGAAGCACAGCTCCACGCCTGTACTGCTGGCCTTGAGACCTTCACTGACCTTAGTTAAACCGACATGCAAACTGCTCCATAATCTGGCTCTGACCCCTTCAGGTTCCAACCTTGATTTTCATTACTCTTCTCCTTGCTGTTCATCTGACACAGCCTGGGTATTTACATAAATAAAGGAAGCTTAAACAATAGTGAACTGAGAATATTGGAAGCCTGTGTACAATAAAGAGTAAACCTTAATTAGCCAACTTCATGGACATTTTCAGTTAAGGATTTATACTGAAAATATAAATAGTGACTATAAATTGTGACTATTTTCTATTATCTCTTGCATAGGTATAACACACAAATACATGACATGATAACCCAAGTGTCCCTCCAAATAAAGATATTAGAAATATTCTCAAATGTTAAAATCAGTATGAAATAAGTTTTAATGACAACATCCTACATGAATGATAACACCTAATTTAATGCATGATTTTTTAATGCCAGAAGCATGTTTGGCTTGAATTTGTTAATCACTATTGGTATAATAACACATTGGCTTATTAATATGTATTTGCATGTATAGTATTTCAGTGCATATGAAAAACTAAACATTTCTATAATGTTTTGAACTTTTAGTGTCTTTAAATTTTTTTTAATTGATTTAGAGAAAGAAGTGTGTGTGTGTGAGAGAGAGAGAGAGAGGAGAGAGAGAGAGAGAGACAGAGAGAGAGAGAGAGAGGGCGCTAGCATTTGTTGTTCCACCTATTTATGCATTCATTGATTGATTCTCGTATGTGACCTGACCGGGGATCAAACCCACAACCTTGGCGTATTGGGACAATGCTCTAACCTCGTGGTCAGCAAATTGTGGCTCTCGAGCCACCTGCGGCTTTTTGGCCTCTTGAGTGCGGCTCTTCCACAAAATACCACGGCCTGGGCAAGTCTATTTTGAAGAAGTGGCATTAGAAGAAGTTTAAGTTTAAAAAATCTGGCTCTTAAAAGAAATTTCAATAGTTGTACTGTTGATATTTGGCCCTGTTGACTAATAAGTTTGCCGACCACCGCTCTAACCAACTAAGCTACCCAGCCAGGGCTTAGTGTCTTTTCAACATAAGAAAATAATTGCACACCTTTAAGTGTTTTCTTGTAAAACATAATCTTTAAAAAATTGGTGATTAGTTTTGGTTCCTAGTATTAAGTCCTGCATCATTATTTTTTCAAGTAGTATAAATTATATTTTTAATCAATATTCAGGATTATATTAAGATCCAATAGTTCTTAAACATTAAACAAATAACCATAGAATTTCTAATTGTGGCAAAGGTGAGCATTCCTCACCATGCATGTTCATCTCCTTGAAGTTGAAGCTGTTGTGTTTGGATATTTTCACACTTCAATGTGAAGTGGATTATCAGGGTGACTGTGGCTTTTTTTTTTAAGTTTAAAAAATATGTATTTTTATTGATTTCAGAGGGAGAGAGAGAGAGAGAAACGTCAATGATGAGAGAGAATCATTGATTGGCTGCCTCCTGAACCCCCTACACTGGGGATTGAGCCTGCAATCTGGGCATGTGCCCTGACCAGGAATCAAACCATGACCTCCTGGTTCACAGGTTGATACTCAAACACTGAGCCGCACTGGCCAGGCTAAAAAAAGGTTTTGAAAAAGATTTTTAAAATTTCTTCCACAGTTCACAGTTTTCAGATGAAATATCTCTCTGGAAATTTTATATATTCCAGGGGTGTTTTGAATAACCATGCATTCATTAGTAGGAAAATTTGTCCATGAAAACCTAATGAATAATCTTCTACAGCCCTTAGCTATATTAACTGTATACCCTGGACCCAAATTACGATGATTTTACTGTGCCCATAGTCTACTTAATTATTTAAAATCAGAATATTTTCAACATTCTTCATTTCTGTTTGAAGATTAAGTTGCTGTGTGCTGGGTTCTCCACTGCAAGTTACTATTTTCCCTTTGTAATTAACAAATATTTTTGGGGAGATGCAAATATCCCCTTTCTCTTCCAATTCTCACCTGCTGGTTTTAGCTTCCATTAGTGGACTTTTTCTACAACAGTTATTTCTGTGATGTTTGCCTAATGGTGATTGTTTCTTTTCCCTCACTCCCTCTATATTTATTAATTGACATTCTTCTGTGAGGAAGAGCTGTCCCTTCTCTCTGTTTTATTTATTTATTCAATTATTTCTCAATATGACCTCATAGACATTTATTTGATTCTGTGGGTTATAACCCAGAACTATCACTTTTATTTTGTTGTGCAAATGGTCCCAGCATTGAGAGCTACTTCAGATTGGCTCCCGTGTGCCTTCAGCATGTCCCTATCTTTTTTCAAACACTTGCTTCTTGGCATTTTAACATAGTTAGGCTCATGTTGTGTTGTTCTTACCTCAGCCCTGGAGTTAATCACTTTTCCAAAGAGCACTGTTTTCTTGGAGTACAGTGTTTAGAAACCAAGATCTGAGAGCTGGATATGCCCATTGCTACTGGATGTCATTGCTTCTAGGCCCTCTCAGCAGGCAAAGCTAGGAAATGTATGTATGTTTATTAACCAGCCCCAACACACACACACACATACACACACACACACACACATACACACACACACACACACACACACACTATTGCTCTCTCATCTCTGCATTTGTCTATCTATCTATCTATCTATCTATCTATCTATCTATCTATCATCTATCTATGTATCATCTACATACATTACAGTAAATTCAATATGATAACTCTGATTTTAATTTGGCACCAAAGGTTTTATTCTAACTTTCCCTCTTTTCTTATTAGTATTTCTCTCTGTGACAGTAGGAAACCTGGCTCTCATTATCTATAACAATTTACTTATATGTTTCATTCTAGCATAATGGTTTCAGAATTGTTAATCCACATCCCAGTGAGAAATAGGACAAATAAGTAGAATGTTGTTGTTGTGTTATAATTATTTTTAAACCTTATTGTATCCAAAGTATTATTTCTCTATGTTCTTTACTTTTTTTTTTTACCACCTTCACTATGGTTATGTTATTTGTTAGACATTAAATTCATTTGGTTTGCGTACCATTTTGAGTTCCTCCCATATCCTAGTTGATTTTAATTATTTATTTTTTGAGTATATGAAACATGATATGGTCCTAAAAGCCAAAGCAATATGAAAAGGTATACTCAGTCCTGGCTAAGTAGCTTGGTTGGTTAGAGCATCGTCCCAATATACCAAGGTTGCGGGTTCAATACCCAGTTAGGGTGCATACAAGAGACAACAATAGAATGCATAAATAAGTGGAACAACAAATCAATGTTTCTCTTTATTTTTCTCTGTTTTCTCTCTCTTTTTCTCTCCTCCTTCTTCTATTTCTAAAATCAATCAATAAATTTTTTTAAGTATGCAAGAGGTATCATTTCCTTCTCATTTCTGTTACCAAGTTACCATTCTTTTCCTACTTACCTCCTGTACTTGACCAATCCCTTTAGATTTTGGATACTATTCCTGTATTTCTTGTGTACAAATGAGCAGATACATGTGCATTTTCTTTTTTTGTTGTTGTTAATCCTCACCCAAGGATATTTTTCCATTAGTTTTTAGAGAGAGTGGAAGGGAGGGGAGAGACAGGTAGAGAAACATCAAGGTGAGAGAGACACATTGACTGGTTGCCTCCTCCACACACCCTGACCAGGGCTGGGGATCAAGCCTGCAACTGAGGTGCATGTCCTTGACCGGACTTGAACCTGGGACCCTTCAGTCTGTGGGCCAATGCTCTATCCACTGAGGCAAACTGGCCAGGGCTATATTTTCTTATATTCCCTTCTTTTATACATGAATACACACACACACACACACACACACACACACACACACACACACACACACGAGTGGCCAGATTCATAATAATTTCACCAGGAGTTGGGCCAGCTTGGAAGTCACTAGTTCTTCCTCTTAATTTCTGGAGTACTTATATTTGCCTGTCAAAATAATTGGTGCCTTTTATGATCACTGAACACATAATAATCTGGTCACTCAGTGTATATCCTATATAATAAAAGGCTAATATGCAAATTGTCCCCTCACCAGGAGTTGGGCCAGCTTGGAAGTCACTAGTTCTTCCTCTTAATTTCTGGAGTACTTATATTTGCCTGTCAAAATAATTGGTGCCTTTTTATGGGTCACATTTTATTTCAGTTTTACTTCTTAATACTAGACTCAAAACTTTAAGGATAAGATGAATATCTTTTCTTTCTAGATTCATAGTGTCTGGCAGATGGTCTAGCACTTATCAGATACTGTTCAGTGATTATTATGATCACTGAACACATAATAATCTGGTCACTCAGTGTATATCCTATATAATAAAAGGCTAATATGCAAATTGTCCCCTCACCAGGAGTTGGGCCAGCAGGCAGGCCAATTGTCCATGTCCCCTCCCTCTGGCCAGGCTGGCTGGACCTCACCCATGCATGAATTCATGCTCCGGGCCTCTAATATATATATTAGGGGCCCGGTGCATGGGCCTCCTCTCAATATATGTAAACTGAGTGGCCAGATTATTATACATTCAGAGATCATAATAATTTGGCCACTCTGAGTGTGTGTGTGTGTGTGTGTGTGTGTGTGTGTGTGTGTGTGTTGTTGTTGTTGTTGTTGTTGTTAATCCTCACCTGAGGATATTTTTTTAAAATATATTTTTATTGATTTCAGAGAGGAAGGGAGAGGGAGCGAGAGATAGGAACACCAATGATGAGAGAGAATCTTTGGTTGGCTGCCTCCTGCACATCCCACACGGGGCATGGAGCCTGAAATCCAGGCATGTACCCTGACTGGGAATTGAACTGTGACCTCCTGTTCATAGGTTGACACTCAACCAGTGAGCCACACCGGCCAGGCCTATGCCCATCATTTAAGATCAGTGAGGTGTGCCCAGCACCCCAGCTTGGAAGTCACTAGTTCTTCCTCTTAATTTCTGGAGTACTTATATTTGCCTGTCAAAATAATTGGTGCCTTTTTATGGGTCACATTTTATTTCAGTTTTACTTCTTAATACTAGACTCAAAACTTTAAGGATAAGATGAATATCTTTTCTTTCTAGATTCATAGTGTCTGGCAGATGGTCTAGCACTTATCAGATACTGATTAAATGATCTTATCTGATACTAACTGAATAAGTGAACAAATAAAACCCGAAATATGATTTATAGTCAATAACAGAAGAGCTACCTGGCTTCTTACCTGAAGAAGCTTTGTGTTTGTTTGCACACATGTGTGCGCACTAACTATATACTACATGTTAGGGGGTAGGAGGTGAAGGTTCTCGCATTAAAATTTGCTACCACACCCTCTACTCAATATATCTCCATTTTTTGAAGCAGGCCAGGTATGTGGTTGTGGCATTGAGCCTACGGGGAATATCTGCTCAGGAATTATTTAGTTTTTAAATTCCCTCTAACACAAATGCCAATTGATTATATAAATTTGTATCTGCGTACCAAGAATCACAAAAACGTTTATATATTACAAGTTTTGTGATTGTTGTCTGTATATTAATTTGCTAGAGCTGTCAAAACTAAGTCTCACAGCAGGGCTGGTTCTTTCTCAGGCTGTGAGGGAAGAAACTGTTCCAGGCTCTCTCCCTGGCCTATAGGCAACCCTCTTCCTGTTAACATGGCATTCTCCCTGTATGCATGTCTTCTCCGATTTTCTCTTTTTATAAGGATACCAATCATATTGGATTAGAGACCACCTAATGGCCTCATTTTAACTTGATTACTTCCGTAAAGACTATTGAAAAGTAAAGTCATATTCGGAGGGACTGGGGGTTAGGACTTCAACATATGAATTCGGGGGTAGGAGGATGGCACAATTCAACCCATAACAGCCTGTAAAACATTCTAGAAATGCAGTCTAAAGTTATCTACCTTTTTTTTTTTTTTTTGCTGAAACCGGTTTGGCTCAGTGGATAGAGTGTCAGCCTGCGGACTGAAAGGTCCCGGGTTCGATTCCGGTCAAGGCATGTACCTTGGCTGTGGGCACATCCCCAGTAGAGGGTGTGCAAGAGGCAGCTGATTGATGTTTCTCTCTCATCGATGCTTCTGACTTTCTATCTCTCTCCCTTCCTCTCTGTAATAAATCAATAAAATATATTAAAAAAAATAAAGTTATCTACCTTTTTAAAAGAGAATTTTAATTAATGTGATTTTTCAGTTAGTGATACGTTCTCAATGGGTGCAGTACATTAACATGTATATATTTGGAAAATGTTTCAACTAAGAGGCAGCATTAAATATACACTTGTAGTAAGTTCACACTGTTTTGTGTGTTTCATAGGCATCAGAATCCCCAGAAGACCTTGGCTGTGCCTTAAGGCCTGAGAGCGCAGAGGCAGTCTACGAGGCGGCCAGGGTCCAAGTAGACGCATCTGCATCCATCACACTGCAAGTGCTACTCACAGCCCCGGGGAACATTTCCTGTCTCTGGGTGTTTAAACACAGCTCCCTGAATTGCCAGCCACACTTTGATGTACAAAACAGGTAAGGGAGGGAGGTGGATAAGGATATTTGGAGGAATACTTTTTTTGCTGCTGTAAAGATACGTTTTGCTTCATTTAGAGTTTATTTTCAAATTTCTGTACACATCCATTGTAACTCTTATCTCCAGTGAAATAATGAACTAAACATCTATTTAGGGCATAGGTACATCATTATATATTGGTCAAAACTCATGGGATGTACAACACAAAAAGTGAAGCCTAATGTAAACTATGAACTTTAGTTAATATAATATTGGTTCATTAGTTGTAACAAACTGGGTTTGGGAGAAAGGATTTACATAGAATTTCTTTTTACTTTCTGCTCAGTTTTTCTGTAAATCTAACATTGCTCTAAAAAGTCTATTAATTTCAAAAATTATAAATAGATTTATAAGTATCTATTGGTTGCCTTTCTTGGTTAGGTCCTAAGAAAGCAGTGAGTAGCTGGTAAGATATAAAACAAACTAGAGGCCTGGTGCATGAAATTCGTGCTCAGGTAGGGTCCCTAGGCCTGGCCAGTGATCAGAGCCAATTGGGGCCTTCCGGCTGCAGGCCAGGGCCTTCCTTCCATCTGCCAGCTGCTGGCTGGGCCTTCCTTCATTCCACATCACTCCCTGGTGGTCAGCACATGTCATAGTGAGTGATCAAACTCCCATTCTCCTAGTCGAACTCCCAATGGGACACTTTGCATATTAGCCTTTTATATATATAGATAGTGAAAAGACTATTTGGGTATCTTGTTTCTTAACTGTCTTGAAGATAAAAGGAAAGTTTTAATTACATTCTAGTTGAACTGTCAAGAAGCTTACTAGTTAAAGTAGTAAGAAGCTTCTTCCTGAGAAATGCCTGAGGAAAGAACATTTGGTTTTATCTGTTCTGTTTTACAGTATGATGAGCATCATTGAAATGTGATATCCACAGTATATTTTAGTAAGAAATTGATCTGTGTGTGAGAAACACTGGTCTCATGATATATAAAAATATCTTAGCCAATATTTATGGATTGACAACCAAGCCTGTATCTAACTGTCCTGATTGCTGTCACTTGTTGTCCCTGTCCTCTTGCTGAGACCTGATGGGATCAGGAAGCAAGGGGTACACAGGTCATTTAAATGCCCACTTAGTAATTCCAAGGCTGCTTTTCTCTTATTCTTGGAGGTGTTCTGAGCCCAAGAGCTGTAGAAGAGGTATTATCTTTCCAAGACAGCAAATGGCACCCAAATGACCTAATGGGGTATCAGGCCACTTGACTGAGGTATGGGAACATCTCTGTGATGGACTTGTACCAAGTATTTCTATTTGTTTCTTTAAGTTCAAGCAGACTCGTAAGTAATTTTCAGGACAGTAGCTATAATTCTGAAGTTTGGTTCTAAATCTTGGAACACATTCATTTTCTTTTCCTCTTTTGAGACTGTATTACTCACTTCTGTTTTTCAGTTACCTTTATCTTTGGCTTAAACTGAGACACTCTCATATTAAGAATTTTGGCTACAAGAAATGTTCTGGAAATCTTATTAAAATATGATGCCACAACAGTTCACATTGGATTGAGACCAAAAAACCAAGTGAAAAAAGTAGGGTTCTTTTCACTCCTTGAGAATAGCCTTTTTCACTTTGAAATAAATAGGCAGCTGTGTTTGTTAGCCAAAGATGTAGATAGTTCTTGTGGATTAGTTAACTTAGCACCAAAACATTAGTTAACATTAGTTAACTTAATACCAAAACTTTTTCACAAGTTACATGAGAAGAGGAAATGATTCAGAGAAAAAAGGCCCATCATCAAAATATCTCCAGAAACCAATCCAATGTATATTAACCCAGTGATTTGCTGTCTATGTGATTACAGCACAAATACTCCTGAACTCTGCCTCTTGGAGCTCTGAACATTGGATGGCCTGGGGGTCTTGTTAAAATCTGGATTCTGGTTCAAGAGGTCTAGGTGGTGCCTGAGATTCTGCACATCCATCATCTCCAAGCTGATGCAAACACTGTCAGGGAAAGACCACACTTTGAGTAGTAAGGGTCTAAATGTCAAGAAGTATACGTTTACATCTAATGTTACTCAACAGATGGCTAGAGAATATTTAAAGCTTTAATGAGAATGGGTATCGCTCAACATACAACAGAACTGTTTTATTAAAGTGAGTGCCCCTAGCCAATTTATCTTTTCTGAATATCTGAAAAGTTAAAAATGCAAACATTGAGACATCTTCCTTACATCTCTGTGATATGTCAGTGTCATTATTACTTTATAGGAAAATTGCCTTGTGTCCGATTTTGCTTGAATTCTCTCATCCAGAGAGGCACAAAAAGATTTATTTATTTTTAATCTCAGTATATCTTGCTTGTACAGTGATTTGGTTCTGGAAATGGGAACTGAGGCTGGTGGCCAGGTGACTGGGCCAATATGACTGTGGAGAGTGCTTGATCGAAGGGGTTGGTACTCTATTGCCGACAGGAGCACACCACTACACCTGTGTGTTTTGGATGGAAGATTCTGTGTGCTTGGGGGTTGGGAAGCATGCAGGGAAGGTGTTGGAATGGAATTCCTTCACTTGAGAGTGAGAGACTAGTTAAAAGTCAAGGTTAAACTAACAAGTGTTGACAGAGCAACTGTCCGTGCCGAAGTCACAGACGGAATATAGAAGACATCGAAGCGCCTTCTGACTCAGTATGAAATTTTGTTTTTAGTTTCACACATTTTCAAAATAACCAGTTCTCTTTCTTCTTTTTCAGAGGCGTTGTTTCCATGTTCATTTTGAAAATGACAGAAACCCAAGCTGGAGAATACCTACTTTTTATTCAGAGTGAAGCAACCAATTACACGATATTGTTTACAGTGAGTATAAGAAGTAAGTCCCACTTGCTACTAGTTCTTCACAGTAGGCCATGCCATTGTTTACAACCCAGGAGCTTTTCCATCTGCTCCAGACACAACGTACAGGTTTCCCTCAACATGGAGTTGAATTGATTGAATTCACTTCGACCATCCATATATGTAATCTGTTGAGACTCTCTGACATGACCGGGGACTAACAAAGTTAGCGCAATGAAAAACCCAGATAGCCTCTATTGAGGTCCCCCATTTTTTCCAGTGACAGATGGCTGACATGAAGAAATGGAAAACATTTTAGTCTTGGATTCAGAAGACCTGGGTTCCTACTCTGGATCTGATCTTACCACCTCTGGCAGGTCACTTAATCACTCTGCGCCTCAATTTCTATATCTGTAAAAAAGGGATAAAAACACAGACCTTCTGGATTGTAAGACCTTAGCCCTCCTCATGGTCTCTGAGGCTATGAAAATGTCTGTGTCCGCACTTTCCAGTGTGGTAGCCACCAGCCACATGTGGCTGTTAAACGCTTGAAATGTGACCATTGTGACTGAGGAACCAAAGTTGTCATTTTAGTTAATTTTAATAAATTAAAAATTGAATTTACATTGCCACATACAGCTAGTGGCTATTGTGGTTATACAAATGCCAGGTCACTGTGCAAACTGGAAGGAACTAGCTATATGTTCTTAACCAGGGAGATGAGACAACAGTATGTTTGGCAGATTCATCCCAGCATGTGTCTTCTGGATTCCCGTTTCCTCACTTGTGCACAGGCTTAAGGACTGTACCGGGTTCACACTATCTGCACTGAGCGCTTTACCTCCCATGCCAGACTACACCAGAGATAGGGCATTCACACATAGGTTCTACTGCCCTTAGGGGCCAGGGCAGGCCTCCAAAAACTCTGGGTTTGTGCCATGTAGATTAGAGTCCCCGGCTACACACACTGTAGGACTTCCTAGGCTACCTTCTTCCTTGTCAGTGACTGTGGTGTGTGTGAGTCCAGCCCCCAGAGATGCCCTGGCCAAGGCATCTTACCCTTGGTGAGGGTATTCTGGACATAACTTCTCCATCCCCACAGCAATCCCGCCTTCATGTAGGTGAGAAAATGGGCACACCAAAAGGGCGTAGGTAGAGTTGAGTTTAGCCAGGTCTACACTTCCTGCACCGCACTGCACAAGGGCTTGTAGTCAAAGTTGCTAACAGAAAAGACACTACGGCCATTTAGGTTCCCAGAAGTGTTATTTTACTGGGGTTGGGTGTGGTGTGTTAGGTTCCTAAAATCAGCCTGTAAGGCAAAAATTAGGTAAAATCAAAATTTGTTTGGAAAAACTCTTATTACTCTGAAATTTATTGAATCAGACCCTAGAAGCTCAAAAGACAAGACTACGCTTTGTTGCTCTTTGATTTTGGTCCTGTTCTCTGTCCCCTCCCCAACCCCTAACTCCTCTGTGGGACAGTAAGTCTGTGTGCTTCAGGTTGGAAGAGAATAAGAGATTTCTTCCTTTTTTTTGTTTGTTTGTTTGTTTGTTTTGTTTTTGTTATTCTCACCTGAGGATATTTTCCCCATTCATTTTCCGAGAGTGGAAGGGAGGGGGAGAGACAGAGAGAAATAAACATCTATGTGAGCGAGACATATCGATCGGTGGCCTCCTGTTCAGGGCCAGGAATCAAGCCTGCAACTCAGGTATGTGTCCTTGATGGGAAATGAACTCTTAACCCTTCAGTCCTCAGCTTGAGGCTCTGTCCACTGAGCCAAATTGGCTAAGGTGTCCATTGATTTTTTAGAGAGAGTGGAAGGGAGTGAGGCGAGAGAGAGAGATTGATTGGTTGTCTTATGCAACTGCCCTGACTGGGGCAGGGGCAGAAGATTGAACCTGCAAGCCAGGTATGTGCCCTGACTGGGAAAGGAACCCCACCCTTCGGTGAGCAGGCCAGTGCTCTGTCCACTGAAACCCAGTGGCCAGGGCAGGGATTTTTTTCTTTTTTTAATATAATTTTATTTTTTTAATTTAATAAATCTTTATTGTTCCAGTTATTACAATTGTTCCTCTTTTTCCCCCCATAGCTCCCCTCCACCTGGTTCCCACCCACCCCCGGCCCTTACCATCCCCTCACTGTCCTCATCCATAGGTGTACGATTTTTGTCCAGTCTCTTCCCATAATCCTCACACCCCTTTCCTCCTGAGAATTATCTCCCTTTCTATGCCCCTGATTCTATTATATTCACCAGTTTATTGTGTTCATAAGATTTTTTTCTTGTTTTTTTTTTAAATATATATTTTATTGATTTTTTACAGAAAGGAAAGGAGAGAGATAGAAACATCGATCAGCTGCCTCCTGCAACACCCAACCAGGGATGTGCTTGCAACCAAGGTACATGCCCTTGACCGAAACTGGCAATAGGATCCTTCAGTCCGCAGGCCAACGCTCTATCCACTGAGCCAAACTGGTCTCAGCTGTTCATCAGATTTGTTATTCACTTCATTTTCAGATTCACTTGTTGATACACATGTATTTGTTGTTCATAATTTTTATCTTTACTTTTTCCTTCTTCCTCTTCTTAAAGAATACCTTTCAGAATTTCATATAATATTGGTTTGGTGGTGATGAACTTTAGCTTTTCTTATCTGTGAAGCTTTTTATCTGCCCTTTATCATTCAATTCTGAATGATAGCTTTGCTGGGTAATCTTGGTTGTAGGTTCTTGCTAGTTATCACTTTGAATATTTCTTGCCACTCCCTTCTGGCCTGCATAATATCTGCTGAGAAATCAGCTGACAATCAATCTGTGCTCCCTAGTAGGTAGGTAACTGTTTTTTTCTTTCTGCTTGTAATATTCTCTCTTTGACTTTTGCCCTTGGCATTTTATTTTATTTTATTTTATTTATTTATTTTAATATTTTAATCTTTATTGTTCAGTTTGTTAATTACATTGTTCCGCCCCTTTTTTCCCCCCTATAGTTCACCACTCGGCACCCATCCCACCCTCTGCCCCATCCCCCACTCTCCTCTCCCATAGGTGCATGACCTCTGTCCAGTCTCTTACTGCACCTCCCACACCCCTCCTCTCCCCAAAAATTGCCAGTCCACTCCCCCTCCATGCCCATGACTCTATCATATTCACCAGTTTATCCTGTTCATCAGATTTTTAATTCACTTTATTTTTAGATTCACTTGTTCATAGATGTGTATTTGTTGTTCATAATTTTTATTTTTACCTTTTTCTTCTTCTCTTCTTAAAGAATATCTTTCAGCATTTCATATAATATTGGTTTGGTGGTGATGAATTCCTTTAGCTTTTTCTTAGCTATGAAGCACTTTATCTGACCTTTAATTCTGAATGATAGCTTTGTTGGGTAGAGTAATCTTGGTTGTAGATTCTTGCTATTCATCAATTTGAATATTTCTTGCCACTCCCGTCTGGCCTGTTTTTGTTGAGAAATCTGCAGACAATCGTATGGGTGCTCCCTTATAGGTAACTAACTGTTTTTGTCTTGCTGCTTTTAATATTCTGTCTTTGGCTTTTGCTCTTGGCATTTTAATTATGATGTGCCTTGGTGTGGTCCTCTTAGGGTTCCTATATTTTGGGGTTCTGTGCACTTCTTGGGCTTTTAAGTCAATTTCTTTCACCAGGTGGGGGAAGTTTTCGGTCATTATTTCTTCAAATAGGTTTTCATTGTCTTGGTCTCTCTCTTTTTCTGGCACCCCTATAATTTGGATGTTGGTATGCTTGAGGTTGTCCCAGAGGCCCCTTACACTATCTTCAATTTTTTGGATTCTTTTGGTTTCTTGCTTTTCCAGCTCAGTGGATTTTATCTCTTCGTAGTTCAAATCTTTAACTTGGTTCTTGCGGTCCTCTAGAGTACTTTTAGGTCTTTGTATAATATTTTTTATTTCAGTCAGTATATGCTTAATTTCTAGTTGATCTTTTTTCATATTCTCAAGGGTCTTGCTAAATTTATTGGCCTTTTCTAGAAAATTCTTGAAAAACCTTATAACCATGCTTTTGAACTCTATATCCAGTCATTTGCTTTCCTTCATTTCTTTCATTTGTGACCTGTTTCTTTGTCTCTGTATTTTGGCTGCTTCCCTGAGTTGATAGAGTAGCTTTGTGTGGTAGGTGTCCTCTAGGGGACAATGGCTCAGCCTCCCCAGTTACCTGAAGTGGACACTCTTGGTGCACCCCTTTATTGGTTGTACAGTCTTGTTGTAGTTAAGCCTAGATTGTTGTTGGTATCACTGGGAGGGGTTGACCTCCAGGCCATTTGGCTGTGAGGATCAGCTGTGTCTACACTGGGAGAACTTCTGTGCTAGAGACACCCTTATGATGGGGCGGAGTCTCAGGATGGAGCAGACAACATTGTTTTCCTGTCAGCCCTGCCCTAATAGGCCCCTGTGTCTCAGTGTCCCATGGTAATTGTTGCAAGCACCTCTGAGAGAAAGCCGCCCTCGAGTTCTGCCCACTGCCAGACAGTACAGTTTCTCCTCAAATGAGTCTGGGTCCCCAGAGTCTCTCCTGGAACTGGAGTTCAGTGCAGTCAGGAGCTTTTGTCTCCTTCCAGCTTGAGAAAACCAGCCATGTACTCAGTTGCCCGCCCTCTCCATGTGTGTGCCTCGGTACCTCTACAGTTCCTCTGAGTCTCAATGTGCTTTTTTCTTTCCTGACAATAGTTTCTCCTTATATGAATCTGGGTCCCCAGAGTCTTGCCTGGATTTGGAGTTCAGTGCAGTCAGGAGCTTTTGTCTCCCTCCCGCTTGAGAAGGCCATGTGTGCACTCAGTTGCCAGTTCTTTTTGTGCGTGCATTTCAGTACCTCTGGCTCCTGCAACTCCTCTAAGTCTCAGTGTGCTTTTCTTTTTCCTTCTAGTTGTAGAATTTCCACTCAGCCAGCCTTCCTCCAGGGAAAGGCAGGTGGCGGGGGCGGCAGGGGGAGGAGGGGGGGGAGCCAGCCCTGAAGGGGAGAGCAGTTAAGGGCAACCAGGCCTGCAGGGGATAGCAGTTGGGGGTGACTAGGCCTGCAGGGGATGGCAGATGGGGGCGACCAGGCTGGCAGGGGAGGGCAGTTAGGGGCAATTGGGCTAGCAGGGGAGCAGTTAATCAGGTCAATCAGGTTGGCAGGAGAGTGGTTAGTGGTTGATCAGCCTGGCAGGTAGAAGCAGTTGGGGCAATCAAACAGGCAGGCAGGTGAGTGGTTGGGAGCCAGCAGTCCTGGATTGTGAGAGGAATCCCAGATTGGAGAAAGTGCAGGCTGGGCTTAGGGACATCCTTCCCCATCCCCTACCCCCCCACCTCTGTGCACAAATTTTGTGCATTGGGCCTCTAGTAATATATTTATATATCCTATGTAATACTTTAAGATAAAATTTATTATAAGTTGGGAGATTAGAATTTAGCATAGGAAACTTTCTTTTCAAAAAAGATTTATTAAAAAATGGAAGGATCTGCTCAGGGAAGTAGTGGATTTTTGTCTGTAGAGGGGTCCAAGCAGAAGTAGAAAGTAAGTTTATATATTAGGCATTGTGGAAGTGGCAGGTTGGGGGTGGGGGGGTGGGAAAAGGTATGATAGTCCAGTGTAAGCAGCAGGCTAAACTGAACCACTCAATTCTGTTCCAGCTTTATTTTTTAAATTACAGTTGACATTCATTATTAGTCAGTTCCAGCTCTAGCTCTGTCTTATTATATTTCTGCATTCTAAATTTGTGTATTTCTGCCTACATAAAAGTATGGGAAGAAAGTTGGGTCTTAAACTATGTAAGAATGGGTTTTAAACTTTGATATTTCCAGGTTTTTTTTTTTCTCTATCTGTATCAATATTTGTATTTTCACATGGCCTCATTCCACTCATCTTTGTGGATTTATGAAACACCCAAGAAAACTAGCTAAAAGCATAAATGCTAAGTTGGTGTTTCTACTAGAGTTGAATTTAATATGTTGGTAAGGGTTATATTGTTATATATATATTTGGACTGAAGCAGAAGACACTGCTTTGTTATAAAATACTAGCCCTTCTTTTATAAAATATGTTTTTATTGATTTTTTTTTAGAGAGAGAGAGAGAAAGGGAGAGGGATAGAAGACAGAAACATTGATGATAAAGAAACATTGATCAGCTGCCTCCTGCATGCCGCCTACTGGGGATGGAGCCCGCAACCTGGGCATGTGCCCTGACCAGGAATTGATGAACCAGCAGCCTCCTGGTGCATGGGACAGTGATCAACCCACTGAACCACACTGGCCCGGCTCTGTTAGCCTTTCTTAAAGATATAGAAATTTTTTGAGGGGACTGTTAATACAATTTTTAAATATTAAAATATTAATAATTTGTGATATTTTAGATACACTGCTTTACACATTAAGGAGACCATACTTTAGAAAAATGGAAAATGAGGATGCCCTGGTCTGCATATCCGAGAGTGTTCCGGAACCAACTGTGGAATGGGTGTTTCGTGATTCACAGAGTGAAAGGTACGATGTGTGTATAGATGTAACTGTGATGATTCCTATGCTTAGTTGGTCTTTTTTTTTTTTTTTTTAACACAGTTGATGTTGTACTGGATGTACAATTGAACTTGTCACCATGTTAACAGGAAACTTTGGCATTTTGGATGATTAGTGTGGACTTTAACAGGGGGATGGGGGTGGGGGTTGCTGTTTTAGTAAGGAGGCCTTTTGGAACCCTCCTATGTTGCCTCACTCAACTGTAGGATTCTCCCTGAACATGACACAACATGAACAAAAGCCTTTTAAGTTACAGGATTGTTAGCTCCTTGAGTATCTGGTTGGGGAAAAAGAAAGGTAAGGACCGTGGTGTATTGTTCCCTATAAGTAAGAAATTCCCTGGAAATAAATGCTTAATTTGTGGTTTTTATGTTTATTCTGGAAGAAAGTAGTTTACTAGTAAATTGATTGTTTAATGACATAGAATCTGGCCTGAGTTCGAAGCCTGGATTGCTTGCTAACTGTGTGGCCTTGAAGGTGTTACTTAATCTCCTTTCTCATCAGAAGACTGGAGGTGGTAACAGTACTTCCTTATAAGATTGTTATGATGACTAAATGATTTGCAAATTTTGAAACACAAAGAACTGTGCTTGAAGATAGTAGGTAACACATAATTGTTTTCTTTTGTTTTTTGAATGTGTAATAGCTAAATTTTCGCAAAGTAAAAATTTATGCAATTTTAGCTAATTAAAATTTATTAAACAGCTTTTATTCTGAAATGAAACTAAAGAAGAGAAAAAGAAATTATATTAATGTGATCCCAAATTTTAGATGGGAAAGAAAAAGAGATTACCTATAGATAGGTATGTAACGTATGCATACACCACAAAAAAAATTAGAAAGCTGCACACAAAAATCTGGGTAATTTAAAACTCTTTTCTTTGTTTATCTTTTTTTTTCCCTCTAAGTTTTCCAAAATTCCTACAATGAACCCATTGTCTTATTGTCACTGGAGAGGGACTGGGCCCAGAGTGGGTCTGCCTAGGGCTGGCTAGTAGCGAGTGGGTTCTTGACTTTGTACAGAAAAGATTTTACAACGTGAGTCTCCATGATTTTGAGAGTATGTTTATTAAAGCTGGGACAGTGAAACAATGAAGGGCTTAGGATAGAAGAGCAACAGGAGAGAGACCTGTGCGGCTGCGTTGGCCTCTAGAAATGTTATGAGAAAGAAGTGAGTCAAGGCGGGGCTGCTGTTAGCTCATTGGGAAGTCAGAAAAGGAGGCCTTAGGGACAGATGTGGGGGGGGGGGGGGAGCTGGGGACAGCTGCTGCTACCCATTGCTCCTGTGGTTGCAAGTTTCCTAAGGACCTTGGAGTTTCTCCTTGGAGGAGAAAGGCAGCAAAAGTATACAACTGAGAAATGGAGGAGTATGGACATACTCCAAGGAGAGCACACAGACTTCCTTTATCTATGTTTTCCAAAGGCAGAAATTTTAGGGAGATCTCAACAGAATATTTATCATCTCTCCAGGTCTGTCCTTCAGCATGCTGATTCATTGAAATGAATGAATAGACAGGTCAGGGTCATTCTCTGGTCAGTTTTACCTTGAAAAAAATGTCATCAAAGAGGGACTTGAGTGAGGCAGGTCTGTCCCCCGGCAGCCAGTCTGGAATGTGTACCATTTGCTCCCAAATTATGCTTGGTTAGTTACGATAAGACCTTGCTACCAAGCATTTCTCCATCACACTTGCCAAGGAATTTTCCTAGCTTTTGCTATCCTGCCTCATTATAATAAGAAAGGAAGAAAGCTCTAATGGAATGGTGCATAAACAAAGAAAAAAAACACGCCTGCCTAAAATGATAAGCGGAAAGTGGCTGTACACAGATTCCAGAAGCATCACTGCTTTGGGGAAGGTCATGATTAGGGGAGCTCTCTGGAGGACCAGTGGAGAGCCACCGTCATCCTCTGCTGAGGCAGGAGAGGAAGGGAGCTCCACCAAATCCCAAGAAGTGGCTGATGTCCCTCAGGAGGGACCCTCGATTTTCCCGTTAGCTCTGGGAACTCATGATGGTTGCTATTCGCCCCTCAACTGGTTGTCCCTTCTATGCTTCAAAGAAAAGCTCTGTTAAGCTGTATTATAAAACTTAATCATGCCTTTCCCTTCTTTCCTCCCCTAACTTCTGTCTTCTTTCTCAATTCTTTTTCTCTCTAAACAACAAAGGAGTCACCGCATACAAAAAATTTGAAACTGTTTTATTATGTACTTCTCTCTAGTATTCTTCTCATTGTTGAGATAGTGTGTAATTGGTTCCCTATGAACTTGGCTGAAATGACAGATGTGGGTTTTTATCTAATGCCCTTGACCTGCTCTGTCTTTGCACTCTTAAATAGACTCTTTTTATAAATTTCTTTATTGACTGAGGTGTTACATATATCTTAAATAGACTCTTAATAAAACAGGCTCTACAACCTGTAACTTTGTTCTTCTCCTGAACATTCATTTGTAATTTTAAAATATGTTTAGTCAAATGTCATTTATTTTCTAATTATAGCTATAAAGGAGAAAGTCCACCCATTGTTACAAAGGAGCAAAGTGTACTTTATGAGTTATTTGGAACAGATATAAGGTGCTGTGCAAGAAATGAGCTGGGCAAGGAATGTACCAAGCTGTTCACTATAGGTAAGACCATAATGGTACATATTTCCATGACTATTCCTTAGAAACTTACTGTGACCATTTAGGTAGTCATTCAACTTCAGAAATTCTATGTTCTCTTTATAACACTTTACATGTAATATTATGGATTCTGTAAGTGCTACAAGATTTAATAAAAACTAAATAATTTATTAATTTTTAAAGATCTATATAATAAATAGGCCATATGCAAATTGACCCTCACACCTTCACAAGATGGCTGCCTACAACCAGGCAGGCAGGGAGGTTAGTGAGGGACAAACAAATGACTGAACAATCAGGCTGCGTGTGGCGAACAGGCTGGCAGGGGATTAGTGAGGGGGGACCAAATGACTGAATAATCAGGTTGCATGGGGCAACCAGGCTGGCAGCGGGGGAGAGGGGTGGGGGGAGGAGTTGGGGGTGACCAGGCCGTCAGGGGGCAGTGCAATTGGAGGCGACAAGGTTGGCAGAAGGGGGCAGTTGGGGATAATTAGGCTGGTGGGGGGGGGCAGTGAGGGGTGACTAGGCTGGTGGGCGGGCAGTTGGGAGTGACCAGGCAGGCAGGGGGGTAGTTAGGGGTGACCAGGCTGGCAGAAGAGGGTAGTTGGGGGTGATCAAGCTGGCAGGGAGGGGGCAGTTGGGGGTGTCCTGGCCAGCAGTGGAGGGCAGTTAGGATTGACCAGGCCAGCAGGGTGGGCAGTTAGGGGTAATCAGGCCAGCACGCAGAGGCAGTGAGGGGCAATCAGGCTGGCGAGGGGCAGGGGGAGACGGGGAATTAAGTGCAACCAGGCAAGCAGGCATGTGAGTGATCAAGAGCCAGTGGTCCAGGATTGTGAGAGAGATGTCCGACTGCTGGGGCAGTCAGACATCCCCCAAAGGGTCCTGGATTGAAGAGGGTGCAGGCTGGGCTAAATTTCGTGTACTGGGCCTCTAGCTAATAATACAATAAAAGATTCATGACATTTGCAATGATGTTAAAAACTTTATTCTTCAGAACGTTCAGCATATACTTTATGATGAGTAAAAATCACTTTTTTTCTTACTTGGGATGTTTTCATCTTCTAGATCTAAACCAAACTCCTCGGAACACACTGCCACAATTATTTCTTAAAGTGGGGGAACCCTTGTGGCTCAGGTGCAAAGCTGTTCATGTAAACCATGAATTTGGGCTAACCTGGGAGTTAGAAAATCAAGCACTGGAGGAGGTAATATGATGCGTTTGCATTATGAAAATGCAGAAACAGTCAACTGATAGTCCACGTTAAAATCATTAAATCCATGTTGTTTTATTAAAACCTAGGGCAACTACTTTGAGATGAGTACCTATTCCACAAACAGAACTATGATACGGATTCTGTTTGCTTTTGTATCATCAGTGGGAAGAAACGACACTGGATATTACACTTGTTCCTCTTCCGAGCATCCCAGTCAGTCAGCTTTGGTTACCATCGTAGGTAATGCAGGCTGCTCATGCAACCTTTATTCTTATTTTTAGTTGCTTTGGTGTGGACTGTGAGGTATGTGCTGTAAATTCTGATTTTAATATGTTAGTGTCAAAAGCTGAGAAAGACACTGAGTCAAATTAGCTTTGCAAACATAAGCTTCCTTTTCCAGTCAAGCCCAATTGAGTGACCCTGCCTTCATAATTGCCCCATTGTACTGTGACCATCTGCTTGTGGAATTTTGTCTTCCAGTAGACAAAAGAGAGGAGTAATTCCTTCTATCTTTGTAGTCCCAGGACCTGGAAGAGAGCCTGTTACAAAACAGGCAGTTGATAAATGCTTGTTCTAAGAACTGAGAGGGCAGTGAACAATGAGAGATCTGGACAAGCACCTACCTTCATTGAAATTTGAGTGAAAGATGGAGGATTTGAAAATAATCATGCTTTTTAAGTAATTTCAGATTAGGTGGCAGCCTTCAACTGTAATGAACAGGCTAAGAAATGAAGTAATTCTCCCATTCCACTGATAAGGAAGTGTTCTACCAATGTGAATATTGGTACTAGAGTGTTTTTTTTTTTATAAAATATATTTTTATTGATTTCAGAGAGGAAGGGAGTGGGAGAGATGGAAACATCGATGTTGAGAATCATTGATTGGCTGCTTTCTCTATGCCCCCTATTAGGGATCAAGCCTGCAACCCTGGCATGTGCCCTTAACTGGAATCGAACCCAGGACCCTTTGGTCTGCAGGCTGACGCTCTATCCACTGAGCCAAACCAGCTAGGGCTAGACTGTTCTTTCACTTGTGCCCTGCGGTTACTTTTTGTAGTGTGTGTCGCTGAGAGAGCAACCTGACTGAGGACCCCACTCTGTTCGTGGTTGGCTGGGCTGGGGGAGCCCTTTCAACCTCTTGAAATTGCAAAAATCTATAGGTTTATTAATACATTTGGGGAGGGAAAGACTCAATCATTTACATTCAATTCTTAGAGGAATCTTAATTCTGGAAGGGGATGAGCTCATACTTATAACTGGATAGGTCTCCTGTATTTCTTAGACTAATCTGTAGCATAAATTTTCTTGCATTAAACTGATGAATAAAAATGTATTTATCTTCTCCATATATTTCCATAAATATTTTTTTTTTACAGAAAAGGGATTTATACACGCTTCCAAAACAAATGAAGAGTATGAAATTGACCCGTATGAAGAGTTTTGTTTTTCTGTCAGGTTTAAAGCATACCCACAAATCCGATGTACATGGACCTTCTCTAGAAAATCATTTCCTTGTGAACAAAGTGGCCTTGACGATGGGTACAGGTGAGACGACGCAGCTCTAGGTCTCAGCATCATCTTCACACAACTCCTTTGTTGCCCCATCAGAAGAGTGGTTTTGTGTCATGAATTAGTATATTATTGAGTTGACACTGAAGACAGCTCATGTGCAGACACAGTAATGAAGAGTTTTACAGTCAGTTCAGATAGTGTGACCCACTGCATGGAAAATGGAAAGATTCTGGCTGGTGTGGCTCAGTGGTTGAGCATCAACCCATGCACCAAGAGGTTGCCAGTTCAATTCCTGGTCAGGGCACATGCCCAGGTTGTGGGCCAATTCACAGTGGGAAGTGTGCAGGAGGTAGCCAATTAATGATGTTTCTCTCTCTCTCTCCCTTCCTCCTTTCTTTGTAAAATCAATAAAAACTTTTTTAAAAAGAAAAATGGCAAGCCGAAACTGGTTTGTCTCAGTAGATAGAGCATTGACCTGCGGACTGAAAGGTCCCAGGTTCGATTTCAGTCAAGGTTGTGGGCACATCCCCAGTAGAGGGTGTGCAGGAGGCAGCTAATGTTTCTGACTTTCTATCCTTTTCCCTTTCTCTCTCTAAAAAAAAAATACATATAATTTTTTTTTTAAAGAAAAAAGAAAAATGGCAAGAATCCTATTTGAGCAAGGTTCTGTGGCATTTTCTGAGTCACCAGGTTGTTACTTCCTATTTGAGAGTGCATGCTGCAGTGAGTACACCAACTCTCCCTCAACACATTCGCAGCAGATTGAGGAAGTAAAGCCCTTAAAAACAGGAAAACATTACCTATCAGTGTATTGGTTTGTTTTAAAAAATTGATGTAGAAATTGCCCAAAAATCAATGCTAAAGGAAAATTTCATCTCCTGGGATTTGTACAACTGTACTTGGAGTTCTCTTCATTCCTTTTTTTGAAAACAAACATTTTTTTCCCTTTGTCTTTTCTGTAGCCATGACACCTTTTATCTCTTGAGAATCCTGTGCAACTTGGTTTCAGGCTAGACTGTGACTGAGAGGCACTCTGTTCTCCTGAGGCCTGATAAACAGTCCCCTAATTCAGGGCTTCTCCACAGCAGTGCTGTTGGCATCTTGGGCTGGTAATCATTGTTCTGGGGCCTCTCCTGTGCATTGTAGGGTGTTTAACAGCATTCTTGGCCTCCACCCATTGGATGTCAGGAGCATCCCCCCTTCCCCCCAATTGTGATAACCAAAATTATCTACAGACATTGCCACACAGTCCTAGTGAGGAAAACATTGCCTGGGTTGAGAAACACTGCTTTAGAGGGACCACCCCATTGTCATAAACCCTTATTCTGAATCATCAAACATAAAAGTAGGAGGTCAGGAGTCAGCCCGCCTTCTCCTAGTTGAATTGACTACCACAGGCCTATATTCAAAGGCTCTCAGAGCTATAACTCTCCCCTCCCTCCATGTTGTGGCCCAGTGTCAGGAGCACTTGACTCTATGGGATTCTCTTTTAACCCAATTCAAGGAGTTAAAAATCCCAGTACAGTTTAGTTGAATGAATGTTTCCTTATTATCTTCTTGATGGGCTTGAGTCTGTGTGGGGCTACAAGGGTGAATAAGGTAACATTTCTCTCCCCCTCCCCCTCAGTTTTACACCGGCACTTTTAAGTGCCAGAGGCCACCTGAGACATCACTGCTATTGTGCTGGATGACATCAGGTACAACCTCTTAAGATTTTACAGATTCATTGATTAGACGACCATGTTTCTGGCATATGGGTCATGGGCCAATTAGTAGGCTAGTTAATTTGATTTCATTCCATGATCACAGTCTACATTCCTGACCCCAAGTAATTATCTTATAACTACCCAGCCAAGTGAATGAATCCCCCCCCGGTCCTGATTCCCATAGTGTTATGTACCTCTCATTTGTCATGACCTGGTGATGAAGTGAAGCTCTGTGCGTGTTGAATCTCACCAGTGAGTATATAAGCTCCATAAGGAAAGGTTCTCTGTCATTTCTTTATCCTTGTACAATGCCTCCTGGTTTAATAAATGAATGAACTGTTGTCACCCCTCGAAAGCAACTCAAAGTGCATAACCTGGGCCAAAGATGTGTCAGGACATCCTTTTTTGCATGGTAAGGACCACATACATGAACTTACCATCACAGCTGCACTCAGTGTTCAGTTTATTTAAAAAGTTATTGAAGAACTATAGTGTTTGTTGGTGATAATGATGCACCAGGGATGATGGACTACTTAATACAAATACATAGGGAAGATGGTGCCTCCTTCTTCCTGAAAAAGGTGGTCAAAATATTGCATAAAAAAGTGAACAACAAAAAATGTCAATACTAGTGCTCTAAATGTCTGCTGTTCACTTGAGTCTCTGTATTGAGATAGGGTATGGCAGACTAAATTGTAATGAGTTCTTTTCAACTTCTTATCATAAAAGAAGTTTCAAATTTTCC
Organism: Antrozous pallidus; assembly: GCA_027563665.1. Lineage (NCBI taxonomy): Eukaryota > Metazoa > Chordata > Mammalia > Chiroptera > Vespertilionidae > Antrozous > Antrozous pallidus. Next base: position 17,877,783 of record CM050513.1, read on the forward strand.
AGTAAATTCAAAGAATAGTACAGTAATCACTCTTTTCCCACCACCTAAATTCAACAGTTTAGTCAGACTGAAGTTTGTTGTGAATTACAGTATTTTACTGTTGTAAGAGATGATATATGTAACCAAAAGGTCTATGTAATAACTTTACTCCTGAAAAAGCTTTGATGTGGTCATAGTGTGTGTGCCAGAAGTTTCTCAGCTTCCCTACCTTCACAGCTTCGTTTCTCCAATTTACTTCCTCAAATATTACCCCACGGCTGATTAGGGCTTGCCTGGATGTGTTTACACTTTATTAAACTGTAACTTTCCAGCAGTCCTGATATCCTGGTCTTGAGAAAAGGTTTTAGGACATGTCATCTGTTTGTTTGTATAATTTCTTATCTCTATAGACTGAATTACAAACAAATCTACCTTAGCTTTTCTTACTTTCATGATTAAAAAAAAAAAGACAATCCCCAATTTTTAGAATTTTATAATTATTTAATACATTCCTCTGAAAGACTCTTCTTAGGCCTCTGCAGAAACTTCTGATTGAGGAAGACAGGATCACCTGCTTCCTGGCCAGTGTTTTTCTGAGCTGGTCAAGCCACCTCAGCCCTGCCACCTCACTCCTGCCAGCTCTCTGCTCTCCAGTTGCAGAAGTGCTCAGCCTCCCTAGTGCCCATTTTATTATTCTCTGCATTCTGATTTGACTTTGATGATCTCTTGTTCTTTGAGTAAAACCCTTTTTACTTTATTGTCAAATGACTCCCTGAGCCTGTCCTTTCTCAACTCCCTCTAGGGTGGTAAATGGGAAATAAAAATGACCTGCATGTTGGTTGTACAGAGGGGAAAACCCTTTTCATAGCTGTATTGAGAATACATCTCCTTAGTCACCAAGATATGATGTCAGTGTAAATTCCAATTCACTCACCTCCCATCTCAGGCCAGCTGACCATTTTGAGAAAAACACCAGGGGGAAAGAGGAAGCCGAGAATTTCTCCATCACCTAATTGGGTAGTCCGTTTGGAATTTCCAGGGAGGTTCAGTGACGCAGCTGTTTCTATTGCCAGGATTAGCTGTCGGAAGCAGGAGGACAGGCAGTTTGAAATGACCTGGGTATTCAGGCTGTTTAGATCACTTTCCTCCTGGAAGAGTGAGAACGTTTGAGATGATACGTGCTTGACACCATGGCCGGTGATACTCCATGAAGGCAGCACAAAAGCCTTAGTAGGGAAAGAGTGCACAAAACATTTTGCTGTGGGCAAATCATTGGTAATTTCTTTGTTGTGTTGGTAATTTCTTTTTCTATCACATTGATTATTGCTTTTGGCATGGTCGTTGGCTACTTTTTTTTTTGTTTCTAATCTCCTCTCATTCCTTTGCAGGGCCTTTGGCTACTGTCCAGTGAGAATTACATTTCTCCTTATAAAGGCTCACATCTTTCTCTTCTTGGACCACATAAACGCTGTTTCCCTAAACGCTGGAAATCACGTATTTACTTTTCTCTCTAGTGTTACAGTTTAGCTTTTCTCCAATCTTTCTACCACTTCCAATTCATCAGTCATGTCCTTCTTGTTGTCCAGAAGTAGGCTAGGATAAGAAATTCCCTTTTTACTTCTTTTTTAAAAAATTATTGTTAAATTACAGTTGATATACAATATTATATTAGCTTCATGTGTACATCAGTGATTCAACAAAGGGATCGCCACAATAAATCTAAGTACCCCTGTGACACCATACGTAGTTATTACATATCATTGATTCTATTTCTTGTGCTGTACTTTACATCCCAGTGATTTATTTATAACTAGTAATTTGTACTTCTTAATCTCCTTCCCCCTTTTCACCTGGCCTCCCACCCTCTTTCTTTAAAATTGAATTTTAGAGACAAGAAGGGAAAGGGAGAGAGAGAAACACTGATTTGTTGCTCCACTTACTTATGCATTCATTGGTTGGTTTTTGTATGCGCCCTAACTGGGTATTGAAGCCTCTACCTTGGCATATCAGGATAATGCTCTAACCAACTGAGCCACGTGGCCAGGGCTAGTCCTACTCTGTTTTCACTTCTTCAGCCTTCTTGTTACCAAGGCAGACCAAAACCTTGTTAAATGCTCATGGAGCAATGAATTCTATTACCGCTATACACAGTCAGAAGTACCTTTTAGCAGTGGAGTTAAGGATGCACAACATTGATGTCACGGGCTCATAGCTGCTCATCAGTTGCTAGCTGTGCAATTTGAATTTTGCATCAACTGGTGTTCTAGACCCTCCTTCATCTCCATATCCAATCAAACACCTGCTTTCTCTTTTGTTCAGGGTGCATCTTGGATTTGCTCCTTCCTCTCCCTTTCCATTTTCTTTACCTTAGGCAACACTCATTTTTTTCATGCTCTGTTTAAGTCTGAACTTTTTTACTTCTCTACTAGGACTTCCCACATTATATTATAACTGCTTTTGACTTGTCTGTCTTCACCACCAAACTGCAAATTCTATGAGAACAGAAATCTATTTTTTTTCTAACTCAGTTGTATTTCTGATTCCTCCCACAAAGAGGCTCTACCAATGATGGTAGAATGAATGAATAAATGCATGAATGAATGAATTTCTGGGTTATAATACTGCCTCCAGATTTCATTCCAATAAAATTTTCCTACTGCCATCAATGTAAATTAAGGTACTGTTCCTGATAATCCTCCCCTGCTCAGGATCTATAGCATCTTCTGCTTTCTCTATCAGGTCTAAATAATTCAGCTGGGTTTTCAGAGTTCTTCATCACTAGCTTTCCCCTACCCATTTTGCTCTCTTTCACCCTCTTCTGCCCCCACATCTCAATAAGCACTTCTGCTCAGCCCACTGGCCTCCCCATTACTCTCCTTTAATAAAGCTGTATGATTTCCCATCTTATCTCTCAGTCCTGCCCTTTCCTCCTCATTGGATGTCTGTGCTTTTGCCCTCTCATTAAAATGACCTCATCTGTATATAGCTGGTTTGGCTCAGTGGATAGAGCTTTGGCCTGTGGACTAAAGGGTCCTGGGTTCAATTCTGGTCAGGGGCAAGTACCTCAGTTGCAGGCTTCTGGCACTGGTAGGAGGCAACCAATCGATGTGTTCCTCATATCTGTGTTGCTCTCTGTCTCTCCCTTTCCCTTCCGCTCTCTCTAAAAATCAATGGGAAAACATATCCTCGGGTAAGGATTAAACAAAAAACACACACACAAAAACAAAACCTAAGTCATCTTCAAAGACCTAGCTCAAGTCCCACTTCTATGAAGCTATTGGAACTTGAATCATCTATATTGGACTCTGTTCCTTTCATCTTTGCTTGGCCTTATTATATTGTTTAATGTTATAACTATTCTGTTTATATAGGTTTTGTCCATCTACCTGGATATGATATATTTGAGGACAAGAGCCATATTTTATGGTTTTTTTTTTTTTTTTTTGCATTCTGTATATCTCCTAGTTTATGGCTGGTCTCCACTCTGGGTCTTCTTGTTTATATTTCTATCCTACTCATATGTAGTCTTTAAAAAAACAACAAAAAAACTTCAAGTAGAAAGGAACCCTCGTGCACTGCTGGTGGGAATGCAGACTGGTGCAGCCACTGTGGAGAACAGTATGGAGTTTCCTCAAAAAACTAAAAATGGAACTCCCATTTGACCCAGTGATCCCACTTCTAGGACTATATCCCAAGAAACTAGAAACACGAATCAGAAAGGATATATGCACCCCTATATTCATAGCAGCACATTTCACCATAGCTAGGATTTGGAAACAGCTTAAGTGTCCATCAGCAGAGGAGTGGTTTAAAAAACTATGGAATATCTATACCATGGAATACTACGCTGCAGTAAAAAAGAAAGGAGTTCTTACAATTTGCAACAGCATGAATGGAACTGGAAAGCATTATGCTAAGTGAAATAAGCCAGTCAGAGAAAGACAAATACCACATGATCTCATTTATGTAATATGATAAACAAATTGATGAATAGAGACAGATCCAGAGGCAGAGAAGCATCGACCAGACTGCCGGACCTCAGAGGGAGGGTAGGGGAGAGTGGGGGAAAGGAGGAGAGATCAACCAAAGGACTTGTATGCGTGAATATAAGTCTAACCAATGCACATGAACACCAGGGGAGTGAGGGCATGAGTGGAGGAAGGGTTGGGGCGGTTAATGGAGGGATGAGGACATATAGGTAATACCTTAATCAATAAAGAAATTTAAAGAAAGACAAAAAATCTTCAAGTAGTCTGTATAGAGGAAGCCTAATTCTTATTCTGAGAAAGTCTTAGGTTTTTTTTTTAATCTAAGGGAAATTTCATTTCTGTGAACAAACCTTCATTTTATTAATTTTTAACATAAATTTTAGGGAGAGGGGAACAGAGAGAGAGATGTTGATTTGTTGTTCCACTTATGTATGCATTCATTGGTTGCTTGTTACATGTACCCTGACTGGAGATTGAACATGCCACCTTGGTGTATACAGATGCTCTAAGCAACTGAGCTACCCGCCAGGACCTAAACTTCCTTTATCTTGTCAATGCATGAAGGCATAATCAACATTATCCCTACCTTCCCTACACTATCCGATATCCCACTACAGTAGCCAGTGTCCTACACACCTGATAGACATGGTGGATAACCCCCAAGATCAAGTTATCCATGTCAAAATGTGTGGAGTGGGTGATGAGCACTCCAGGTGGATACTAGAGCCTGCTGAGACTGCCCAAAGCTTTTGTACAAACCCAGCTGATGTGAGCCTCCATCACTGTTAATTACTATTCAAGTCAAGGGTTCGTCATAGGTCTGCTTTGGACCAATGTTAGAGAGCCATTCACTTAGGAAGTCAGGGAGTTACAGGCTCCTCTGCCTATACAGGTTTTCCATACTTCTGGGAAGTTGGACCAGTCCAGAATGTGTGGAGCAGTAGGGTTGGGAACCTTTTTGTCTCTCTGAGGAGCCCAGTCTAGATCAGTGTGTCTCAACTTTTAATTTGCCTGATTAAAATGCAGACAATAGGTTGGGTTGGGGCCTGAGATTTTGTATTTCTAACAAGCCCCCAGGTATTACAGGTGCTGATGCTGCCTGTCCACAGACCCCACTGCGAGTAGCAGGGACCTAGTATACAGACACCTCCTTGTCCATTGAACTTCAGAGAGTGAATGCCTCACCATCATTCGTTTCAGCATTTCCTGTAAGAGTTGGGCTAAGTTTGTTTTTAATTATTTTCCAAACAGCATATCTAAGTTTTGCAACCACAAACACAAGCCAGGAGAATACACATTCCATGCAGAAAATGATGATGCCCAGTTCACAAAAATCTTCACGCTAAATATAAGAAGTAAGTTAAATTATTAAGAAATTTAATGTAAGTCTCATAACTCCTTAACTACTTATTAACTATGACTAGAAAGAGCTAAGTAATGGCTTAGAAACAATGCTGTAAGATGTTTTATATACTGAAGTGTTTTGAAATTTTGCTTTCATGCCTACTGGCTTTGTTTATACATATTTCTCTTTCTGTGTTCATCCTTTGAAGCTAAGAGACTTATTCCATATGCTCTGTAAATGTGTTTAACGTTGTGACTATTGACTGTAGTACTTTGAAAGATTATGCTAAGGAAAGGCCAAAAGTCATATTACCTGCCATTTACTTGTTTTAATAATTTTTGTTTCTCTGATCTATGAAAAGATGAGAACATATTTATTGGAATTTCTGCAGATGCTTCTGAAGCTAAGAATCATTTTGAGGTGTTCAGGTATTTCAAATTATACACCTTAGCTCTCTATGGAGCCTAGCAATGGGAAAGCGATGTTCTGTAGGTCAGTGAAGGGCTGCCTATGCAGGTTACAGGTCTGGGAAAGAGGTAACAACCGGAGATCTTGCATCATTCTGCATGAGACATGTCCCAGAAGCACAAACTGCTCAGAGTAAATGGGCAGCCTATATGAAACTGACTTTGAAACCGTTTGGAAAGTACGATACTACCTGAGCCTATTTTTCCTATTCTCTACAGGAGAACCTCAAGTGCTGGCCAACACATCAGCAAATCAGGCCTCTTGTTCCTCAAATGGATATCCATTACCGTCTTGGACCTGGAAGAAGTGTTCAGACAAGTCTCCCAAGTAATAAAGACTCTGGCACTCTTAACATTGGAAGAACATGAAACACATTCTCCCTGACATATTGGCTCTTTCTCATGAATACAGTTCAAGAAGAAATGACTAAGTGTTTAAAATGCTGACCTTCTGAGTCCACCATAATTCTACATAGTCATAGATCATCTCTGATAACTTATGATAAATGAATCTCTTTTTGAGCTAGAGAAACCATGACTTCCAGCCTGAGGACAGCCCCACCTATCTAACTTACTTCTCTGCTGTTTCTTTTTAGCTGCACAGAAGAAATCACAGAAGGAATTTCGAATAGAAAGGCTAACAGAAAAGTGTTTGGACAGTGGATATCGAACAGTACACTGAACATAAGCGAGGCCATCAAAGGGAACCTGGTGAAGTGCTGTGCATACAATTCCCTGGGCACATCTTGTCAAACAATCCTGTTAGGCTCACCAGGTAAACAGCAGCTGCTATTGTAGAACCACCTCCAGGAATTCCCCACTAGGAGTTAGTGCCTGTTCATTTTTATTGGGGGAATTTTACTAGAACTTACAGGTTCAGTGTGTGATGCAAGAAGACTTTCTGAGTCAGGCAGGAATCCCCAGAGAATGCACACTGCTGTGTAGTTCAGAGGCAGAGTGACTTGTGTCAGGTTATTAAGACTCAGGAGTGATAGAGGTAGAACCACAAATTCCCAGAGCAGTAAATATCCCCCAAAAGATTCAATGTTAAAAAAAACAGATTTAGTAATTTGGAGCAGCTACTGTTTTCCCTCTTGCTTAATCTCCTTATTTGCCTTTAGCTTGCTGGTTTATAATTTTTAGTTTTGTTTTTAAAAGCCATCCTAAGTTAATACTGAAAGCTGGCTGCCTACACTTATCGTGCAGAGTCACCAGCATCCTTTAAGTTTTCCATATTCATAAAATAGAATGTCTTAAATATCTTTTTTTTAATCTGACTTGTCTATTCTGTGGGCTTAAATAGATGTAATTCTTACAATCTGAAGAATGGGTTCAGGATCATTTACAATTTTCTAGGAAGGAAACTATTCCTTTATACTACCATTACCTGATTTTCCATGGGGAGTGGAATGTTTGCAGAAAGCAAGTAAGGTAGCAAATCCTAGGTCTCAAACAGGATGCATGAGATCACGATGAGCGTTCACTATAATGTCAATCAGGAATCCTAAACTTTTTTGTTGCAGGTCCCTTCCCTTTCTTCCAGGACAACATCTCATTCTATGCCACCATTGGGCTCTGTGTCCCCTTCATTGCCGTTTTAACCATGCTCATCTGTCACAAGTACAAAAAGGTAAAACAACAACAACAACAAAAAAAGAAACCCAAACCCCCAAACTCAAAGGTAAGAGCTTGTTATGGTTTCCTTTTTCTGAAGAGGTGCCTGTTACTAACAGACTCATTTCATCTCTGAAGCAATACAGGTATGAAAGCCAACTGCAGATGGTACAGGTGACTGGTTCTTTGGATAATGAGTACTACTACATTGATTTCAGAGAATATGAATATGATCTCAAATGGGAGTTTCCAAGAGAAAATTTAGAATTTGGTAAGAATAGAATGTTCCAGATGTTTCCACAGCATTTCATTTCTGTAGGAAAATCTTAAACTTGTACTCATTCACTATTTTTCTTGCAGGGAAGGTGCTAGGATCAGGTGCTTTTGGAAAAGTGATGAATGCAACAGCTTATGGAATTAGTAAAACAGAAGTCTCCATCCAGGTTGCTGTCAAAATGCTGAAAGGTACAGTGGAATGATAACCACTGATAATCACCTCCCCTTCTCTTTCCCATCTTTTTTTTGTGTTTACTGCTTTCCATTCTTCAAAGCTGAAAAGGAAGTGAGTCGGGGTTAGTATCAACCAAATCATTAATGCAATGCAAGTCAGAATCCAAAATTCCACCTTTTCTTCCTCTTCTCTTTGTTTAGTTTTTTTTTTTTTTTTTTTTTTTTTTTGCGGGGGGGAGGGAAGGCGGGTGGACGGCGGGGGCGGGGGGGAGCGGGGAGCTTCAGTATTTAGAAATACTTTGCTACAGGCATATGGCATTTCTGCCATTTTGACATAGACTATGGATAGAAGAGAAAAGTGGAGTGCTCTGTATCATTTCTCTCCTTATTCTATCCACTTGCATCTGGCTCACACCTTCCCCCCTCCTCTTAGTCTTGTTCACTTTGCAAGATCCCTTGCCCAACCCCCTGGCTTTTGCTAAGGTAGCCAATGACCTCCAATGAACTAAAGTCTAATGAGCATTTTTCAGTCCTCATGTGACTTGAGTTTTTAATATGAATAGGCAGGATTGACTCTTCTCCATCTTTAAATGCTTTTTTCTTTTTCCATGTCACCATTATTTTTTCCTGATTTCTCTCCTACCTTGCTGACTGCTTCACAGCCCTTTGCTGGCAGTCTTCTGCCCAGTTCTCTATGTGGTGTTCTGGAAGGCTGTCTCCTGAGTCCCCTTCCATTTTCACTCCACATGCTCACCACAGGCCGTCTCAGTCACACCTGAGACTTTACCCTTACACTAGTGTTTTCATGACTGCATCTTTCTTCTAAGCTTCAGGGTCATGTGTCCAAATGCTTGGCTGTCTCAAAAGTCCCTTTAATTCAGCTTACCCACCTGAACTCCTTCAATGCTTTCCACACAATTGGGCAAACCAGAAACCTAGGCCTCATCCTTAAAACTATCCCCATTCTAACATTTCTAACATCAAGAAGCTATTCCCACAGGGTTCTGCTTCGTGTCTTTCAGCTCATCTTCTCTTATCTTTATTACTACCATCCTAGTCCAACTTCATCTCTTCTGAATAACTGCCATAGCCTTCCAAGCAGCTACCCTATATGCACTCCTACTTCCTTTCAGGTTCTCTATGCTGAAGCCCAACTGATGGTGATGAAATGCAAAGCAGATCTTAACATTTTCCTACCTCACATTTCCAGGTGCTTTCAATTACTTTTGAAATACACTACACAGCCCTGCATGATTTGGCATCTACTCACCCCTCCAGCCTGAACTCTCGGCCTTCTTTCAGTTCCTCCAGAGCCCAGTGCTCCCTCCCATCCCAGAGCCTTGCCCAGGCTGAGCCTCTCTGCTCACCCTTCCCCTTCCACATAGTGCTCGCCCACTCCTCCTTCAGATCTCAGCTTAAATATCACTTCCTCAGGAAACTTTTTCTCACACTAAAGATGAGATCAAGTTTCTTGCTAGATGCTGTCCTATATCTCTGTAGATGCCCGCTCCCACCCCCGCCACACACACACACACACACACACACACACACACACACACACACACACACACAGAATTTATCACAATATGTAATTATATCTATGTTTAATTTTGCAGTTCATATCTTATTTGCCATGTTAGTCTGTAGCCTTACGAGGACCAAGTCTGCATGTTTTGCTATGTTCCTTGATTTTTGCCCTTTTTATTCTTTCAATATAAAATACTCTACTTCCTCACTGTGCATTTACCTGATTAATTCTTATTTTCTTCAGTCTCAACATAGACATTGGTGTCCCTTCCTCCTCTTTTCAAAGGCTAGGTTCCATATCCCTCTGATGTGACCTCACAGCACCCTTACATGCATTTGCTGTATTGCATTAATCATTCTATTAGAGGCCTGGTGCATGAAATTTGTGCACAGGTAGGGTCCCTAGGCCTGGCCAGTGATCAGGGCCGGTCAGGTTCCCCGCCTCCTGGCCTCCCTGCCTCCTCCTTTCCTAGCTTCCTCTGTGCCCCACTGCTACCACTGGTCACCTGCCATGTTCCGTGACGCCCTCTGGTCATCCGCACATGTTATAGTGAGTGATTGAACTCACAGTCTCGTGGTCGCACTCCCAAGGGGACAATTTGCATATTAGCCTTTTATTATATAGGATATTATAATTGTTTGTTCATGTCTTCCTTTTTCAGGAAGGCAGGGTTGTGTGTCTTGTCTATCATTTGTTTCCCCAATGCTTGACACGTGCTTCACATGCCTACACAGTAGGCACGCAATAATTAGTTGTTTAATGAATAAATAAGTAGTAGTATATTAAAGTGCTTTGAAAAAGTTAAGCACACCACAAAATGTATTATTTTGGTTATGAGGAATAAGACACGAACATTTGAAAGCCACAAGTCCTTATACAACTGAAAGCAGAAAACATGAGGTGCTAGTGGGTCACAATGCACAAGTGAAGAATTTCACGTCCCAGACAAGATGTTGGAAATAAGACCACCCTGGCAGCATCAGTGCTCTCTGAAAAGATACCATAAAGGCTAGGATGTTCTCCAGGACAAAACAGTATCTAAAAAAATAGACCTGGAACTATCGAATACAATCTTCATTGAACGTAAAGTAACTATATTTGTAAGAAATATTATTAGAGAGGTGAGTGGCCGGTGCCTAGAACCTGGAGAGGGAAGTCCAAAGACCCTGTCACTGCCTCTGGGGCTCCAGCATCCACCTGGGCAAGGTTGTCCTGACCAGCTGGCACATCAGCCTCAGTGAGATAAGACCTTTGAGTTCTTCAATAACTACCTTCATGCTATGCATCTAAGCAAAATTGTGGGTACAATTATGAGTACAAGCTACCTAGACTTTTCTCCAGGGAGAGAATGCATAGACCAGTGGATACATTCTAGCCTAGTCGCCAGTTATATTTCTTATTATCAATTAATCATCAATTAATGAGCCTCTTGGTTAGTGGGAATTGGTCCTTCTCAACATTGGGTCCACTTACAAATTTAAGGTTGTAGAGCTGGGGGCCAACAACTAGAGTCAGCCACTTTCCCTGACATTCCTAGTTTGTTTCCCTGTGAATTCAACAAATTTAAGAGGAAAGAAAAAAAAAAAAGAAAAGTTTTTCCCTTTAGCATATGTATTAACTTCTGTGGAGGAAAAGCTATTTGTTGTTATTTTGTTTTGTTTTATTTTGCTTTTTGAGGATCAATATTAAGGGTTATTATTTTGGTAGAGGAACACCGATTAGAAAGGCACATTATTAAATTCAACCTTTAAACTGTTGTAATCTTTGAAATTGTCTTAAAACACAGAAATTACTCAAAATTTATTTAGTAGTTCACACATTTTAAAAATGTTTATGCAAATCTACTCTAAACTGAGAAAAGTTTTAACTTATTAAATGACCTAAAATTCCTGATTTACATTTACATCTCTTCCATTGACAGAGAAAGCAGACAGCTCTGAAAGAGAAGCTCTCATGTCTGAACTCAAAATGATGACTCAGCTGGGGAACCATGAAAATATTGTGAATCTGCTGGGGGCGTGCACACAGTCAGGTAATCAATTCCTCCTCAGAACTCCTAGTCAAACACAGGTTAGCCTGAGGACAAAGAGGACATTCATTTTCATGTTTCATCTTTTCTTAGTCACAGGGTAGGTCCTCAAACTCGGGGAGTGAGACTTGAGTAAGCAGAGAGGTCAGTAGAGGATGCCTCCCGTTCTTGGGATATGCCCCATGATTTTAACCCACTTAAAATTAACATTCACCACACTGCAAGTACATTTTGTGGTTCTCCCTCTACCTTTTCTCCAGCTGTGAAGGACTACCGAACTTGGCCACTGCCCCAGTGATCTGCTTCAAAGAAGCACAGCCAAAACGGGATTCAAACTTTATTTTCCTAGAATTCAATGGAACACACAGTCAGATTTTTTCACTTCTGCCTAGAAATACCCAAACAATGTGTCCAGGGTTATTTTTTTCTGGGACAGTTGGCCTGGGACTGAGTCTAAAAGAAGAGCAAAAGAGAAAA